>JAVQJF010019466.1:0-39366 GCA_036023855.1 Gadopsis marmoratus | reverse complement strand
TCAAGCTCAAGAACAACAAATCTTTGTGCATCTTTACAGTCACTACATCTGTACAGGTATACACTCCATTTCATGTATTATCTGTGTTCTTCAGTTGTCTTTTGTATTTTGCATTAGATACAAACTGTACTTTTCATTTTTTTTTTCCTTTAACAGAACTCAACTTTGTTTACCATGGTGTGAACACAGAAAAATGAACAGAAAAAAAATCAATTCAGAGTGTAAAAACTCTTTAATTTTCTCTCCTTATTCATATACAAAAACAGATATTGATTGAGAGGGAATCACATTATTTTACAAGCTCAACCACAAATAAACAAAGTGAAACTGGCAGAAATAAACACTTTTAAAATGTAAAATAAAAAAGTAATCTCATTGTCTTTTGTTATTCAGAAACCTTTTATAACTTACTGATGACACATCCTAAACCAGTGCAAAAATCCTTGAGGTAATAATATGAAAATATATTTTTTTATTTTTTTATTTAGGCGGTAAAATATATGAGAAACAACAAACAATGATTTCAGTAATCATCAATGAATAGAAAATTGATTCTTTTGATTCATCTGAAGCCGGTTTGGTACGGTGCAAACGTAACAGTCAAGTTCATGTGTTGCATATTGAATACATTTTCAAATGTCTATTTCATTGATCTGCTTGATTTTTATGCTGCTGTCTTAATCAGAAATACTGAGCTGTATTGGAGAAAAGCTTCAGGCAAATATAAACACTGTAGACGCCATAAAGCAATGCAGTATTTTCATGTCACTTCTGTGATAAGCCCGTAACTTTAGCTTTGAGTCATTCCCAGTGGCGTAACGTCTCAGAGAAAGGTGTTGTGGGAGTGCAGGTGAAGTCAAAGATCTTGTTGCTATGTCACTCAGAACAGAAAAGTCTGGGACAACAACAGAGCAGCTCTCTGCAGTGGATCTGTGTTTTAAAGATGACGACCATTAACAGCTACGGCACTGCGCCAAACAAGTTATATGTGGCTCTGAGGTCACCTCCTGTTAAACAGCCCTGCTTCCAGTACGGACGAAGATCTACCATGCAACCAAGTCACAGGAGGTTTCTTTAGCGAACATCATGTGCTGCCTTGAACAAAATACACATATTTCTCACCAGACACGGACAAAGCCCACCAGGACAGGTCGAGTCCTGCTCAGATCTTTTCCACGTAGTTACCAGGGAAGAGACCTTCCTTTCCTCCAATCCTCCCTGTCCACCAGCCTGATTGATCTACAGAGAAAATAATAAATATCACTGACCACTGTAGGACATCTCACATCTACCAGAACAGCCAATTTACAGCGTACTGATTATTTATTTGCATGCGATTTATTTATTTCCACACACCTTCTTTGACGAGGTCGATCACGTCATTGACCTCAAAGCTGATCTCGTCCGTGTCCTGGCCAACATACTGATATATCGCCCGGCAGCGTGGCCCCTGCGCTCGAGACTGTGGTTTAGGAGCAGGAGGAGGTCGATGACTGATGCTCCTTTTCCTCTGCTTCCTGTGACAAAGAGAGAGAAATGACAAAGGGACAAATGGAGCTGCTGACGATTGGGACTCGTGAGGTTTCTACAAGAGCACGTTCAGGTTTTTATGTGTTCATTTGTGAAAGCCTTTCATGATTTCTTTTTAAACTACGTACAGCACACAGTGAGCGGAGTCAAACCAGAACTTCTGGTTCTAAAAAAAAAAATCTGAAAAAAGAAAACGGGCCAGTCCATGGATGTATTAAGAGAACTCATAATAAATCAATGCTAATCATGTGGCAGCAACAAGACAGAAGAGATTACAGGTGGTGGAGAGATGGTATTAGAGAGGGCAGTTTAGGCAAGATTTAATTACAAAGGGTAGAAACCAACAGATAGAAACAGTAGAAACTCATTAATCTCAGAATATTTGTCAGAAAAACACATTGCATTGTGTTAAGGCATCGGTGCGTCAAACAACGTGCTTTGTGACATCGAAATCAGGGGGCCTGCGTCTGACAATTTCTGTACGTTTCAGAAACCAAGAAGTCAACATTTATGACTTCTTCGGGCAGTGACTGTCCGAGTGTGACACAGAGGGGCCATAAACGTTGGACAAGCAGGCTACGACATGACTATATCTCTCGAGCTCTTTTTTTCATACTTCACACAGCTACTCCTGTTTCATGTTTTGTGTGCAAAAACGAGTGCAACACCATGAATGACTTTCCAGAGAGACTGTTTGAACGCGTGCACCGATTCCCCATATTTAAGCGATGATTGCACCTTGCCCGTCTCTATGACGACAATTCCCACAAAACCCGTTTGTTTCAAGCATACCCTGGTCTTTACGGAAACAAGTGGATCAGCTTCAGGACTTCAGCTTTGTTCAGCCTCACCTTGACGAGCCTTGACAACTCATCGAAATTTCATACACTGATTTTCAGTGACTAATGCTCAACCCACACATGCTGCGATCATCCCTTCCTTCCCTTTTATTTTTTGCCAAATCTCACTAGGGGATCTTTCTTACCCTGACATGCCCTGGTCAGGCACATTAAGGAAGTCCATGTTCTCCTGTTTGTACTGGTGGTGGGCCGGGGCTCGTGGGGCCCTCTGGGAGCCTAGTTTGGGCGGGCCTGTGCCGGGCGGCGGCCCATGTTTGTGCGGGGAGGAATATGTGATATCTGACTGTTGGCTGTGAGGGGCTCTTGAAAACTGGGCTGCTCCATTCTGGTGCGCTGAGGAGAGAGACAGTGGAATAACAGTAAAGTAGCTGCTGCCAAATGAAAACCTTTACAAAGTACTGCTCAGATATTAACATAAAAACCCGGTCTTTAAATTGTATAGTGGGGTTTGGAATGATTAGTGGTGGAAGAAGTATTCCGATATTTGACATAAATAAGTCCTGCACTCACACCTTACTAGTATAGAGCACCAAAATGCACTTAAAAATATAAGCTCTTACTGCTTATGTTGTATAACTGGGTTCTTACTGCTGAAGCATTAATGTGTTTGCAGCATTTATGTTGTAGCTAGTTGAAATAAAGCTAATTTTTACTACTTTGTATACCGTTGGGTAGTTTAATCTATAACAACATGTCATATTTTACCAGCTTTGTATATAAAATCTTGATTTTAAAATCAACTTGCAACTATAACTGTCAACTAAATGTAGTTGAGTAAAAAGTACAATATTTGAAAGTTGAGTTGAAGAAGTTTGTGTGTGTATTTCTTCCTTCAGTGCTACATATTTGTCTTGTTTATATTTTGTATCTGTTCATACATTTTCTGTGTGTGTAGCACGGAGGGGGCTACAACTGCATTTCATTGTGTAATCCTATTGTACAATGACAAATGAAAAACCAGTAAAAAAGTATCATAAAATGCAAAGAGTACCTAAAACTGTTCTTAACTACAGTACTTGAGTGAATGTACGTTACGGTACGTTCGAGTCTAAAGGCTCATGTAAATGATCATTTTAAGTGAAATATGCAGATAATTTACTGAACATCAGAATGAAAGTGAACCTTCAGTGAAAGTGAAGTAGAAACTTTACCTCTGCTGGCAACGTTATTTCTCCCTCCACCACGTGACTGTGGAGCGCTCTTCCTGGTCGGCTCTGATAAAATAACATTCTTAGTTATTGTACATTCACATGAACAAGAACCTACGTAAGTAAGCTTTGCCTTGCTCCTACTTTTTCAAGGCTGTACTGTGTCATTATGCCTTTTAACTTACTGGAGGATTTGGGAAGACCATCCCCTACTGTGACGGTGAGGGTCTTCCCTCCAGGTTTGAGCTGGGACAGGTCCCCTTGGCCCCTCTGAAACACCACCAGCCTGGAGCCTCCTCCACCCCAGCCATCCTTCTTCACTCTGAACTCCAGCCTGAGTGGGAAGAAAGTGTGTTAGCAATTTTGTGCATAGGTTTCTCTGCAAATGCAGGCTGCCTGAGTGTACAGGTTCCTCTACCTGTCAGTGAAGGAGATTGTCAGTTTTCTCTTGGTCACGTCCTCGTAGCGTTTCAAGAGCAGGCTGAGGAACTCTGTCTTAAAGTTGGACTCCAGCAGACTGTCGTACTGGGTTTCATGTAGGATGAAGAAATCATCCTGTCTCGTACTGAAGAAAAAAGCAAAAGTTCTTCTTTCACAATCTAACATCATCTCTGAAATGTTAGTACAAGTAGAAAAAAGCATAAACGTACGTAATCAAAATTACACTTGCAGTACTTGAGCAAATGTACTTAATTACATTCCGCCACTGGTGGGAGGCGTTGACGTGTTGTGTTCGGAGATGCAAAAGCATTGCATGAAAAAACAACAGCCTGTCATTCAATTCAATGGGACTTCTGCAGCAACAAAAGTGGAAAAGTAAAATTGTACTAAAGTACAGTACTTGAGCAAATTAATTAGTTAGTTAAACTTAATTACTTTCCACCACTGATCAGGTGACGGTTAAGTGCTGAAAAGGGGTTGAATGTTAGCTGAAGTGTCAGGGACTGACAGCAGTAGATATGCAGTTTGTGCTACTGATCAATCAATCAATCAACGTTTATTTGTGTAGCACATGACATACAGGCTACCCCAGTTCAAAGGAATAGCAGTAACAGTCAGTAATTAATCATTTAGGTATGTAGTACTCATTTACAGCTTTTTGTTTACAGTCACAACAGCTGTCTCAGAGTTTGAATTAATTCAGTTCATTTAAATTTTATCTAGACAGCACTGACAATTATTAATTAAAATAACAGCATCAGAAAAATCGAGCATGACGCTGTCGGCTTTAATCCTGCAGTATTCTTGTTTGTGAATCTGGCCCTGAAAATGTCCTGTCGTCGGCCGATGAGCCATAAAAAGAAGAGCGGATTCTGTGAATTCTCACTTCAGCAGAATGTGTGCATTGGCTATATTTGCTCTTTCCGCCTACGGCTTCTCATACAGTGGTTACTTGTCAACAAGGCGGCATTCTAGTTCTTCCATTTTCCACCGCAGCATCGACCTCAAATGAAACTATTAAACGGTGTAGTAGTGCGTCTCTTGTAAACTAGAGGCTTACCTCATAGAGACACCGCTGATGCTTCCAAACTCCAGTTTCCGTTTCAGCACCTCCTTTATCTGTCCTTTCTCAGGTCCCTTCTTCACCTTCTCTCGACCAATCAGATATATGCCCTTGGGGGTCAAGATCAAATCTCTCTTGATAGACTGAGTTGGGAACGTAAAAAAAAAAAAAAAAAGGAAGAAAGAAAGAAAGAAGTGAAAATTGTGAGCACTGCCAGAAAGGAGAAGAAGATTTGGGGAAGAAGTACGGTGGGAACTTTGTCATGTCCACAAAGAGCAGTCTTACTCATCACTGACACACAAGACACATCAGTAACTTTCCGAACTTAACTTTAAAGCCTCACCTTGAACCTGCGATCGAACTTGTTGACAGAATCGGCGAAGTCGACACGCTCCCTCTTGGCCAGGAACTGTCGCAGCTCAGGCCTCTGCTCCAGACCGAGGTAGTCTCCAACAAAGTTTCTGTTGATGCTGTTCTTCCGCCGCTCCTTGGAGTTGTACAGGATGTCTGAGGCTGTGTCGCAAACGCGGACAGACATTTAGAGTCGCGGCTCCAAAGGTGCACTTTGGTAGGAACAACATGGAGAGCTTTTGCCTTCGTAACTCACCCTCCTCTCTCATCTGCTCATACTTCTTCCTGGCGATGAATCTTCTCCAGGATTTCTGGATGATCCTGGCAAAAGTGTCAAACTTCCTCTCCCTCATCTCCTCGAGTAGGAAAAGCTGTGGAGCACACAGCACGAGGAAGGAGATTACATATGCTGCTGAATATATGTCTTTTTTTTTTTTAATAGTGTTGCAGTGACTGCGAGGAACCTTTCTTTGTTAAATGAGCCGCTGCTCACAGAAATGTATCGGCATTTTAAACCGTAACGTATGCAGATGAATATCAGGAAGAGGATGTTTTCAGATTCTTTACTTAAACGTGTAATAGCTGGAGATAAAAGAGGAAGCAAAGTGTGAACGCAACATTGACACATCATCACCTTTAGAGTTGACACAACAAACTTGTTAGCAAACAGCTGCTTATTGACACATCCAGTCGATAAGGCAGCATTATACAACGTATAGTCCATTAATAGATCCTTATTGCTGTATTATTGTTGTCGAGGGGAAGCTAATTTCGACCACACTATACGCTGTCAAGTAGTTTTATTTGTTTGTTTGTAGCCCGTCATATGCTTTCTATGTAAGAATTTAACTGTCAAATCAATGCAGCGGAGTAAAAGGTGTTTCCCTCTGAGTTGTGGTGGAGTGGATATATGAAACAGCATGAAATGGAAATGCTTATTTAAAGTACAGCTAACTAAGGTACAGTACTGAAGTAAATGTACTTAGTTACATTCTAACACTGATCAGTACAGAAGCAAAATACAGCCCACGCTAATAATAATATGTAAAACACATTTTACCGATTCAGGGTTCTTGACAAAGACCTTGGTGCGTCCCATCTGATACTGGTCGTTTTCCATGTTGACACACCGGAGGAGGTGCAGGACCCCCTGCTGCTCTGGGCCCCTCCAACATGGCCACGTCTCAGCTGTCAGAATGGCGTACCTGGATGCAACAACAAGTGCACCCACACCAACCAAAAGCCCCTTTCAGAGTGTGCTTGAGCTGTGTCCTTCTTTCAGGAGAAACACACGGAGCTGCGTGTATCCCTTCGACGACACGTGCGGGATTAAACTCACCTCATCAGGAACTTATTGAAGACTCTGCGGTACGCAAATCCAGCCCTTCTCACGCGTATGTTTTCCCGCAGTCCCAGGTATTCGACCTGATGCCTAGCCCTAAAAGCAGATGGAACACCGGCGTTCATTAGGAAGCGTTTACGATACGTTTGAGCGTATGTGTAGACATTTGTCGCAGCGAGGACGCCGACCTGCTCTCCTCCCAGTCTTTCGGCCTTTTCGTCTCATTGGGTTTGATGCAGCGGATGTAGTGCGGAGTGCATTTCATCAGCGTGCTCACCAGTTCATTGGCTTGTCTCTGTCGGCAACACCAATTTGTCGTTACAGCCCAAAAAACTCCATCTCAATTCTACCTTATGCATATTACAACCGAGGACTAAACGAAAGGTGCATTGATCGAAGGGCGTCAAATTTGACTTCCAGTTTAAACTCTCACCTTGATCTTTGAGCTTGCTGTCGTCGGCCTGGCTTTCTTATCTGTGTTGAGGTTCTCAGGGAACAAGCTACGGATGAAGTCACTGTAGAGACAAATTCAAGGATTTTTTTCTTTTTGCCACTTTTTACTAAACATAACATGAGGGAAAACATCATATAGGTGTAAGAGACTTACTATTCACTGCTTTGCATGAGCTCTATCAGATCAGGGAAAAGCACGTCACGGTTTCGCTCACAGAAGCCGTTGATGTCGTATGACACCTGAGATGACACCAGACAACCAGGCAAACGCTATTGTTTAGTGGAGAACATTGTGCTTGCGGTTTAATGTGTTCGTGCAACAACAAACATGTTTTACTTCTCGTTGGTTGTGACAGAAGCCTCAAAAACAACACACATCGGCTAATAAGGATGATAGGCAACACTACTGTGTGAAAGACACAATATACATACTGTTGTCAAAAGCTAGTATTTCAGGTTCCTACCTTGCCAGCGTAGTGATGTATAACGAAGCCGGAGTTCCAGTTGTTGAAATGTTCGTGCGTTCCCACAGCGGCCTGCAGCTTCTGGAGCAGATTGTCGTCGGCGCCCTCTCCTTTGGCATGCATGGTGGCACACACATCATCCAGCACGCTCATTATACCAGGCGGGTTCTGCAAGGAGAGGGTGGTGTGCATGAACTTTACCACACACAGTCACCACTGGCAAGAGATTATACGCATACAAACATACAGTGGGAAAATTCATTGTTTTGAGTTAAGTAGATAATAAGAAATCAAGACACCGACAGTGTCCTTATTTGAAATATTGGAAAAACCATTAAAGCCAAGCAAGAAAAAGAGTCCGGAGAAAAGGCGGCACTCCAGAGCTCAGGAACAGCAAAACAATCTCCTCACACGTCGATATTTCACATATTTCACATGAGGTGCTTCTTGTGCTGTTTTTGACCTCAAGAGTGCTGCCTTATTTCCTGACAGTCTGTCTGGGGATCATAAACAGTTGGTTTTTTTGAGGCAGAGCACCCAACTCAGTTCAGTGCAGGTGAAGCGCACTTATTTCCTCTTGTGAGCCACGTTAAATTGATCCGTGCAAACAGCCATGTATTTATTTGTTGGCTTCTTGGTTAGGGTGATGCAGTTATGAGATTACCAATTTATTTTCAATGAGGTCGCACACAATCTTGTTGTTGAAGTACTCGATGGGAGTCCACTTGATGCCCTCCTGAACATACTCTTCCTGCGAGAAAATTAGAAGATGCAGAAAGAACTGATTAAATTGTGTATTTATGTGTTTTATCTGAAATGTTCACAACCATAGTCAGACTAAATTAAACTGAAGATCGCTCTTTGTCTCTATCAAACACAACCCTTTTTGCACTGTAGGTACCTGCTCAGCCTTCAGAGTCAGTTCAATGAAGATCTGTTGCAGTTTCTCGTTGACAAAGTTGATACAGAACTGCTCAAAGCCATTTCTCTGCCAGGGGAGAACACAATCCAGTCGATGTCAGATTATCACCTGAGTAACACAAATCCTGCTGTGCTGTACCATCTGTTATTTTAGTGGCTGCCTACAAATATTATGGAGCTGTAGCTTATCAGAGGACTAACCTTGAATATCTCAAAGCCATAAATGTCAAGTACTCCGATACTGAATTCTTCATATGGCTTTTGGATGGCTTTGTTTATGGCCTGGAGAAGACAGAAAAGGTAATGACGGAAGGGAAATATGAAATACAAATGCATTTATCTCAACTTTCATTTGATCTGTTTTTGTTGCTGCTGTGTTAAAAAAGATTCACTACCTCCACCAGGTAGTCAAAGACTCGTGCATAGAGGGCTTTGGCCAGGGCGTCTCGTGTGTAGGTGGCCTGCTCCTGGTTCAGGGTCACGTTTATAGACTCAGACTTCCCTCCCCACTTTGAATCCATCTTCCTGCTGGTCAGCTTGTCCTGCAGACGGTTGGGGTCAATACCCAGCAGATAGGCTGGGAAGGCAAGCACTGGAGCAAACAACAACAAAGTCGTACTTCAAGTCAACACAAATATTAAAAATTATGCCAAAATGAGGCTTGTAATAAATATTCAGGTATGTACAGATGGCCTGAGAGTGCATCTTTCTGCAGCAAATGTAGATGTAACTAAATAAAGCTGCAGTAGCTTGTGGGGTGGTATAATTGCCACCCTGGATGTAAACACCAATTACTTGTTGAGCATGGAATCCCGCGACAGCAAACAAAGCAGAAGATAAACACGGTTGAACTGATGTGCACAGAGTGTATCAATTAGCAGGGTGTCTGCCATGGGACTGCTGTGTCATGGGGAGCGCTAATTTAGTCATATCCCTTGCCGAGAAAATGAGCAATATGCCAGGTGGGCACATCCACCACGCATTAGTGCATCCAAGCGTGTCTGGTGCATATGCATGTGTCTCACTCACAGTCCGTGCTTTCCACCTGCCCATAGTTGCCTGCTTCTATGAAGCTGATGTTTCCCAGGTGGAGGATGCCCGCGACGATCTGCAGCACCTGAGTCTGGATGTTGCTTGGGATCCCAATCACCTGCATGGCTTCCTGGAGACCACAACACAAAAAACGCAGACAGTGAGGGCAGCAGTTCCACCAACAAGCACAGGTGAGATTCACTGGAAATATTCGATTTTCAAAAGCAAAATTTGTTTTTTTTAATTTCACTATACATTTTTTATCTCTGGTTTGTAATAATGAGCTATAATCTACTACAACGTCCCTCACGCTGCCCTATATTTTCTACATGAGAGCACCTTTAGAGTGAACTGAGCAGCTACACTCAGTTATTATCAGATAACATCTAGCTCGCTAAAAATAATGCAGTTTAATACAGCGCCCTTGTAATCAATCCTAATAAAATGTCATGAGTGTTGAAATGCTCAGTTGTTCTTGAAACTGTTTTAAAAGGCCTACATTATTTATATCAATGAGGGCAAAAAAAAAAACAGCAATACAATTCAGCAGCACAACAAACTACCACGAATCAACACCTAGGATAGAAAGAAGCATATGTTAGAGAAGAGTCCCTCAGCCTCTGATTGGGAACCACTTCCAGTATATATGTACCATAGTCTCTTGGAAGTCTTTGCTGTCATTGGTCCCATCCACCTTGTAGGTCCCAGACTGGTTGAGGTAGTAGTAGTAGTCTGGGGTCATGATGCCTAGACCCTCTTTCTGCTGAGCGCTGGTGCCCTCTATCAACTGGAAGGCAACAGTGCAGGTAGCAGAGCCGTTAAACATGAATCTCTGAGGCGGTGCTTCTCAAAGTAGGCACCCAAATAAAGGAGGAATTGTTCAATTAGTTGACTAAATTAGTTGTGAGCCATGAATGGACAATATGGACAGATGGTTATCCAAATAAGGAGTTTGTTAAGGCGTCTGCGACTGATCTGTGCACATCTTGTCAGCCTCTGACCTGATAGTAAATGTGGAAGTTCCTCTCGCTCTCATTCTGGCTCACCACCCTCGACTTCTCCAGCAGGAAGTTAGAAATTTTGCCGCCATCTGGCTCTCCTCCTCTGCTGAACTGAATCTCAAAATATTTCCCCTGGTAGATGCAAAACCAAAGTCATCAATCAGAGGTGACAAAACAGGATATCAGCAGAGAAATCTTTCAAACTCAAAGGTGCCTGGAAGGCAGAACTTCCCCTCATTGTGCACTCATCCTGACACACTATTAAAGCCTTATTAAACAATAAATACAAGCCAATAAAGACAACATTAAACCTTTCTTTAATAAACAACTCCTCCATGGTTGCCACATCTATATGAGCTAGAAGACAGTCTGCAAACATCTAACTACACTGACCCATACACAAAATGTCTTCTGATACATTAAGGTTTACAGGAAACGCTACATATTGATGTACTGTAGATGCATATGTGCACACTGATGTGGTTTATAGGTGTGAATTTTAGAGCATGACCCCAATGATGAGAAACAGCAAAGGGGGGAAAATAAATGTCTTTTATGTGAGTATCAAAGCAGCAACATTAGCTGAAACAATGCTTCTGCACTGCGTTGTAACACCACAATTAAAGAGTAATTCGCTTCTGAGTAAATATTTTATATACCTTTATATACCCAATATACCCTTTTTCTACAGCCAGTGCGTTCTGTTAAAACACTCAAAGTAGTTTATGTTTCTCTTTTGGATCTTTGGATTTTTGACTTTGGATATCGTGACCAGTAAATAGTGTTTTGTTCCAATTAGAGTCGATTAATCGATGTTAGGTCCATTTAGCAGCCACTCTGGAGCATTCAATTTTATCACACAACCTTCCACAGCAGACGGAGTGATATTTTTTTGTCACAAGCCGTTTCGAAGGTTAAGAATGAACTTTCAACCCCAATTTTTAAGCCAACATGAACGAGAAGTCCTTAATGTGCTAGGACAAAAAGAGATGTAGCTACAATGGGTTAAAGTTTAGCTTCCAGGGTCATACTTCTCATGACAACATGACAATTGGCAGCTGATCATTATTATTATATTATTATATATTATTATTATAGTATTATTGGTGTAATCTGTTGACTTCTGCGTCTACAGCCATGCTAGCAGCTGTGCGACCTCATGGTGGCGCTAAAGGAGAAGTCAGAGCATCACCACATTAGGATTCATCCTCTGGACTCCTTTAATGTCTGTACAAAATGTCATGGCAATCCATGTAGTCGTCGTTGAGATATTTCACTCTGAACCAAAGTGGTGGAGAACGCTGCCAGTATGACTAAACATCACATGCAATAACAAAAAGAAACATTTTAATTTAAACATCTACAATCCTTTGGCATGTGAGGATTGAAAGCTCCAGATCAGCTACTGATGGTTCCTTTTTGTCAAATCCTTCCTACTGACAATAAACAGAGGTGAAAATAAGTGCATTTCTTAATCAATTTAAACTCTTTAACTAGGCGTTGAAGCAAAGATTGTACTCACAAAACGACTAGAGTTGTTGTTGCGGACGGTCTTGGCGTTGCCAAAAGCTTCCAGCAGAGGATTTGACTGTAGGATGATGTCTTTTACATGCTGTAACACACACACACACACACACACACACAGTGACACAGTGTGAGACACAACAGAAATGCCTGCACACCACGCTGCAGGGAGTTTACAGGTGTCTTGAGTCATTGCGTGCTGCCTCTACCTGAACTTTCGATCCTCCTCCGGATACTTTGGAAATGTAACCCATGATGTATTTGGCAGCCACCGTCTTTCCAGCGCCGCTCTCACCGCTGCCACAGCACCATGGAAAACAGGACACAAAACGCCACGAAATCACATGATATCTCTCAGACTGCAGCAGCACATGACAACGCACGCTGCACTACGACACTAAACGGAACCCACGCACAGTCTAATGCGAGACACAAAATGATGTGTTGTGATCACCTAATGATGACGCACTGATTCTCTCCGTCAATCATCATGTTCCTGTACATGTTATCAGTCAAGGCATAGATGTGGGGTGGATTCTCATATTGGGCCTACGGAGGCAAATGGAGAGGAAGAGATCTGCGGTCACTACAGGCTGATGCAGTATTGTTGATAAAATTCGGAAGCGGTTCACTCACAGCTCCTTGGTAAAGTTCGATCTCTCTGTCAGTGAAATAGGGCATCTGCTTGAACGGGTTCACCGATATCAATACAGGGCCGATGTATGTCTGAGCGGTGAAGTTCAGGAGCGTGACGGAGAACTCATGCATACAATTCACACTGAGGCTGACGTGAAGGTTTGCACCACATTTCATGGCAATCCACCCAATAATTCTTGAGATACTTCAGTCTGAACCAAAGTAGTGGAGCCACCGACAGCCCGCCACCATGACTCGGTATTTCTAAAAACCTGTGCTGCAGCCCTGACCATAATATGACATTTAAGCAGTCTATACTTCCTGATTACTATCATAAAAGAAGTACCTTAAAAGTTCAGAGAATGTTATGCTCCACCAGCCACAGCAATTCTTCACGTAACAGAAGACTAATCTAAGCAGGGAAATGGCTAATTAGTAGTTAATGATTAGTTCACATTATCAACTCATAATCCAAAAAATGTACGTGACTCATTGCTGCAGTGTAGTTTTGCCTGTGGTGACGTCAGCTGCGTGTGGATTTAAATTTTCTCTTCTCTCTCTAAATATGGTTCGACGTTCAGCTGTGCTCTTAGAAGACGGAAGTGAGCAGTTGAGTCACACAGTGAAGGCAAAAGAGGAAGAGTGAAATCATTATATTTATTGCCTTATATGTTTGCTTGACTGCATGTCAAGTATATTTTCATGCGTTCACAGGTGGTGATGGGCGCATGAGTGTGACAATAAAGGACTTTGTGGAACAGAAACTATTTCCTGGTGCTGTTGAGTGACAAAAAGGTAAAGTTGGAGGCCAGGTCACATTATTGACACATAATGCCCACGAGGATCTAAATAAACAATACTCCAAATTACTTTGGATGCCAATAAGCGTCTGATGTAGGTGTTGCTAATCTTCCCGGTGTCCGTGCACTTAAACAGTTAAAATTCCAAATCAATATTTCAAGACTGGCCGATATTTAAAAAATAAATACCACACTAATAAAAAAATAAAAATGAAATGTCAGCTTGTAGGATACAAAAATGTAGTCGTCCATGTATCTTTTCTTGAGGTTGTCCACAATGGCGTCCTCTGTGATCTTGGACAGCAGGACCATGTCGTCCACCCCGCTTTGCTTCACATTTTGACTCTGCCAGTGGTACTTTGCCTGAATCACACACCAGAGGGAGAAAGAAAGACATTGGATATGTGGCTGAGATGCTTGTTAAGTTGAATCATTTACTCAGGGGTATATACGTCATGAGGAGTGCGACTCGGCCTACTAGTTTTTTGCAGAAAGCCTGTGTTACAAACTCCGGGCACAGGCTGTGAAAGACGGGAGCAATTTACCAGGCAGTGAAGCTCAAATGAAAAACGCTATTGTGAATGCAGTGTTTTTGGGAATTGACAGCTGGTTAGATTTTGATTGTTCCCTTCTTAAATCTGGATAAAATGGACAGAAGTGAAGTGAGAAAGAAAGAAAGACAGAGAATAAGAAAAACAAACAAAGTAACATAAAGAAACGATTGAGCACACAAACAAACAAACAGGCCAAAAGAAAGAAAAATCAAGAGCACTGACGACTGCTGGGTACTTTGAAGCAAAGTATTTAAATGACAAATAACAAGTTTGGCATCACAATAGACATATATTAAGAACGTAACCCTGTGGTTGTCATTACAGGAAGCTGGGGCTGGTTACCAAGCAACAGGTCACAGATGCGGTGAGCTCATATTCTATCTTGGACATTTCAGAGAAGCAACGCCAGACCATGAGATCTGCCCGAGCAGCCAATCATAACACGGGGATGAAGAAACAACAATGATGGTCGAAATTGTGACATTTTGTCTGCGTTTCTGTAATTAAGAAGGCGTCAGACAGATCGTAGTTTTCTGTTGACACCTTCTTACAGGACCCAGAGTTGAACTCCTGCGTCTTGGTTTCCCCTAAAAGATGCCGGTCTGTTTGATGTGTGCAGTCCTGTCACTGGCACGGTGGTATGGGGCTTCCACTGCTTCACAGGGGGAAGCGTAGGCTTCACATGCTGTAGCACACACCAAAAAACATTTTTAAAATACCACGACATTATAAAGGAAAGTGCTTTTAACAACGGTTCCATTTTAGCACAGGTGTCGTTAGCATCACAGCCATCCAACAGCAACAATCATTATTAGCATAGATGTTTTCTGTCACTTCTTTTGTAATTCATTTCTTATATTCTGCACCAAACCTAATCAAAGCCATTCCACGACCACTATTCTTTTTAGAAAAAAAGACTTATTTCTGGAATCATTGCAAAAAGAGATAAAAGCTTAAATTCTGCTGGACACGTCAGTACTTTATTGCAGAATTTATTTTAAATTCGAGTGGAGATCCTAATGCTTCCAAAGATACCAAATATGTCAGACCAAGTTTTAGGGAAATGTGAACAAAGGATGCAATAGACATCTAAATATTTCAATAAAAGTCACAAGGCAGTGTAGCTTATCTTGGAATACATCTTGGACTGTGCAGATATATATAAAGCTGTACGCAACATGTGATGTCATTCGTTGTGAAATTCTATTTCTCAGTTTAAATCCCCTCATGTGAAAAATCAGACGTAGTCATGAGCATGAATCTAATTAAAAGCCATGAAACCAAATGCAGTAAAGTCATCAGCGTGCTATAAATGTTCCGTCTATCTTTGTCACAGTCTTATCTTTCTCTGGGCTAAATTACAGCAAACGTATCTTATAAAAATACGAATACTTTCTTGCCTACACCGTCTGTGGCTGTGGCTTTTAGCCCAAAGCCCATTGGTTCTTAGTGAAGATACAACTCTTTTAAAATGACTCACAAAAATATATAGATTCACTTTTGAAAAAGGCTAAATAGTTTCCTAAAACAGCCGAGCACAGTAGTTTTTAGTAAATGTTTCTCAAATAGTAGTAAATTGTGCTTTGCTGGGGACTGTTTTCAGCAGGATTGATACAGGAGGAGCACGTTCACCCAGTGCAACAGAGTGAATCGTTACTGGACAACACTTGAGCTCTGTGGCTTCTGCAGAATCGGGCTGTAATTGTTAGTAGGATCAATTCGTGGTTTTGGCCTTTTCGTGGAATTTGCTGGCAATAAGGAAAATACAGAATATCAGCAGACTAATCCTTTGACTAGACCAACAGCAACACATAATGTAGATTTTCACATTTGGTCAGGAAGGGCTGTCCTTCTTGTGTCCATTTAAGAACCAACGGGTAGTTTTGAATTCGTACCGCTCACATTCAGATACTTTAACACTAAACAGCAGTAGAAACCACCTTTTGTGATCTTCTCCTGTAAACATAAGACGGGTCCTGTAACATCCCCTTCTATGCTCTTGGTTAATTTGTTGTTTTATTTTGGTGGTCTGTCCTCCTGTGTGTAAGTTCCTTTCTCTTGTGGAGTCATTCTGTTTACTTCACTGTTAGTGCTACTGCCGTCCCCTAGTTTCTGTGTTCCTGTTTTTCGGACTTGGATTTACCTGTTGCCTGTATTACCCGAATGTCAGCTTATTTGATTTCAATACATCGTTGCACTGCTCGCTGTCTGCTCTTGGGTCCTTCCCCTGCCTCTGATACTCCGCACACCTAATGACAGGTCCACGTGTGAGAAAGCGATGAAACGATTTTCTGCTGCTTCTTGCACAAGTGTGTCCCGTCTCCTTTCACTGTATGCAAAACGAACCCTGAGGGATCACTTGTTGAACATCACAACAATTTATTATCACGTCACGCCAGAAATGTGAAGAGTCACGTGATAAATTTGCAAATCCAATTTACATTTATTCAGTGTTTTTTTCTTGACCTGTGTGGACCCTTTGTGTTGATTCACACTAAACAGCCAACTGTACAGATGTTGGGTGTAAGCTAGCTAACAATGGACAGGACACCTGTGTTTGTGTTCAGTCCGGCCTCTGACTTAACTCAAACTTCACCAGAAACTCCAGCTAATTCCATTAATCCTCTCTCTCCTAGTCCCTCTTGTATTGTTGGACCAGCTGGTGTCCACCACTCATCTTAATGGATCGAAGCTGTTATGCATGGTGTGTTTAGGCTGTTCTTCTATGAAGCACAATGCAACTTTGATTTAAAAAGTGCAATACATATAACGGAGATTTAGATTAAAGATCAAATGATGACACATGCAACACAAAGTTCACTGCAGGGATCTTAATAAAATGTCTGATATTTTGCAAGATGCGCCGATATCACTGAACAGTTTTTACTGAGGTGCACTTTCTGCTCTTTAGACACCGACTATCACTAGAGATGCGTTGCTGTTGAGTTAAAATTTTAAATGTCTGATTGAGAACCGCAAAACAAAATAGCCAGTCACTTGCCAGTTATGTTGTGGTTTTGGCAGAAGTCACAACAGCTCAAAACTTCACCACACGGTCAAAACCGGAACTTAAGGCACAGTTGTTGAAAAGAGCGAGCTGACCCTTTAACACTCATCACTCCTCTGCAGTTGCTTCTGTCTGAGACGCAGCCACTGTTACTTCACTGCGAGCGTGTCAGTCATATTTAAATAGACAGTTGTGCAGGTCTATCTTATCTAAAACACAAGATGTTTGAGATGAGACTGAATTTATCTGCACATTTTGGAGATCTTAATGCCCTTCAATCTACTTGTTTAGATAGATTTACGGGGCTTTCGCTGTATGTTGTAAGTTTGGATGTGTGAGGACCATGCATGAGAAGGAAGTGTTGTGACAGAAACTACAGGCCTCTCCAGTCGTCCACTTCCCGTTCTCAACCTCATCTCAGCCTCTTGTGAAACCCTACAAACTTTGTACATGCTACCGGTTCTCTTCCTGCAACTGCCTGCTGCTTGCTTTGGAAGCCCCCCCAACGCAATTAATGTATGTTGCTCCCTTGACCTCATCTCTGTGAAAACAGCTTTTCCTGAAAATGAGGAATCTCACTCTGCTGCTGTGAAGGAGCAGAATTTCCCTGAAGACATGGCCTTTTAAGAAACACTATCACACCCCCTCATCATGTCAAAACGGACTTTAAAGCTTCATCTCATGGCTTGTCAAATAGAAACTACTGAAATGAAATGCAGTTAATCGTGAGCGGTCCTTACAATCAGAAAACCGCCTTTAAGAAAAGCCGTTTTTGGAAACAATACATCAAGATTCAAACTGTGAACCAGAGATACGTCAAAGAGAAAACACAACGTTTTAGGAGTGTGCACACACATTACAGCTGTCCGATGGTGTGTGAGAGAGCAAACAAAAGGTGTGGTACTGTACCATTGTCCCAGTGGGCCTCTCCTCCTCAGGTGTCCACTGTCCAGAGTGCGCTCGCGTGTGTGTGTGTGTGTGTGTGTGTCCGTGTCGTGAAAAATCCACAGGTTGGCCTCCTCAGACTGCAGCCATCACACAGCACGGTCAACAGCAGCCAGCGACCTACAAGACATCCACTGTATCATTCAAAAACCAACTTCCTCATACTCCCACAGATGCAGTGTGTGAAACAAGTACTACACACACACAGACACTCACAGTGATGCGCACACACGCACAGACAAGCGGCTACTTCTGTATTTCTGTCATCAGAGCGAGGATGAAATAATGACCTAACAGGCTGATGACAGCGCCAGCAGACCCAAACGGCCCAATTCGTCAATGCGATTCATCTCGCCTGCAGCCGGCGAGTGTTGATGGCAGCGGAAAAGGGATAATTATCTTCAATCTGTTGCCAAATGATGGTGTTTCAGTTGTGAGCTGCCGGCTCCACCCAGGCTGCGGTTACTACATGTTGTGTTTGTGTCGTCACAGAGCCTCTGTGCTTCCAACGCCCATAATAACTGATGCAGGTTCACACAGAGGTGGAGCGGCAGGACCGTGCGGAGGTGTCAAACTGAATTGTTTTTGCCGTGTTCTGTCATTTTGAGCAACTTTGCTTTCAAGTGCCTGCACAGCAAAACTAGATCAACGCGGATCTCGTCTCACGCATTCAGGGGCAGGTTTAGAAATGTGTTAAGACTCACATTTAAAAGCCCTGGTTCTTGGAAATAGTAAGCTGTGCGTTATTTAAAGTTTCACAGTTTATTACCAAATGAACAGCTTTAAAGGTTCTGATATGTAATCACATCAATAAACAGTTATTTGTAACCCCAACGTTTGCGTCGCCTCCGGACTGATGGTCGGATAAAACAAGACATTTGATTACACTGCGATTTCATTAGACATGTGATAACTTTAACTGAGAAAATAAACAGATTAATCAATAATGTAAGTGATCTTAAATTGCAGCCGTAGTGGTCGACTCTATTTATTCTATGAAATTCTTAATGATCTCCTTCTGGTCCTTGGTTACATTTGACTTGAAACACTGTCTGCAAACCAAGTGTCACTCTTGATCAATGAAGTTTTGTCTAAAGCTGATGAAAGCATCGATATTTGACCACTACTTTAAAAAGGAACTGCAAAAGTGCCACTCAAAAAAATAAAGATGTAGGATCATCACATTAGCCTCATGATTAAGAAGCATAAGCACAATGTCCCTGGTTTTATTTCCCCTCCCTCTTCACTGTCCGTCATTCCACTATCAATTACAAATGTTTACTTTTACAGACATGTAAGGATAATAAAGAGACCATAAATCTAAAACTCTTACATGTGCACACTGATCTATATGTACACAAAGTACACACACACACACACAATCAACTGACCTCTGTCACAAAATGTCTTGACCTCACTCAACAGAAAGAAGTTCTTGCATCATCTTTTCCATGCAGGTTGTCAGATCCGGAAATAGATGACCGTCACTGATGATCTCGACCTCTGTCTGGATACTATTTTAGCACAGTCAAATGTTTGTACTGATGATACATATACGGACATGTGACCAAATCAGATTTCTTAGAATCAACGATGCGCCTTGTTTAATCAATTTAATACTTCCTTTTAAAAAGATGTACATGGGGGACAAACGGATTCATCTTCTATAGTATTGAACAACATACAGTACATGTCATGTTATAATTAGCATGTGAAAAACAAAAAAACAACAATTACCGGTACTGTCCCTCTTATTTACTCAGATACAAACAGGCTCACTCCTCAGTGTGAACCTTTATTATGGGCACAGGTAGATACAGGAAGAAGAAAAAAAAAAAAAAAAGCCCTTCAGACACTGAAACAGGAAAAATCTCTGACAATAATTCTTTGAAATATCTGCTGAAACCGTATGTGCAAGTGAAAATGTTGCAAATGGTATTCATCCTGAAAAACTGCAGGGATGAGTTGAAATAAAACTGACCTGGGTTTTTAAATGAAATATTCTTAATGTTTCCATGGATGGATTAGCAGACATTTTGACATTTCACAGACTATGCATGATCTGATAATCCACAATTTGGTTAAATGCCCCCAGAAAGTGGTATGGTGTTCCTAAAAGCCCAAATGTAATCCCAAAATTGTTAAGCGCGCCATAAAATGCCAATAATTTATAACATGTCCCTTCAGAAATTGCATGAGACATAATTCTAAAATTTGCACAGTGAGCTGCAGTTTGGGTTTTAGGTCTGGGAGTAAATAAAAAACTTAAATTATGGTCAAAAATAACAAAGGAACTCAAAGAGGGCCCCCTGGTGGGTGAGGGGCCCTGAGCAGCTGCACTCTTACACCTCAGGCCAGCTCTGCAGATTGGGATTATTACAAAAAGGCTCAAATTGATTTCTAAATTATTAAAGGCAACAATAGTTAAAATGACACCGCCGAATCAATGACGACGACTGAACTAATAGCACCAACAAACCAAACCGAAGCACCACAAGAAACAGCAACATTGCAGCTAATCCCCCATAAAGACACGCTGCAGCGCCCTCTCTTTACAAGGATAATATGTGACATTTAGTGTAACGCAGAGCTGCTTTCAGCGGGTGGTCAGCGTGAACACGTGTGAAATGTCCGTCCACAGCAGAGTTCAGAGCACAGTGGATGTCACAGTGATGACTGAGCCTCTGAGGCAGCATTCCTAGAAGTCTCTGCAGGATGGAAAGACAGCAGAAACTGCCTTTTACAAAAGCTGTGCCAGTAAAGGGCTCCGATGAAATCTGTACTACACAAATTGGGCTGAGATCACGCTCTTCCTTTTACGTCGCGATTTTTATAATAATGAATCAAATGATGATGTGAAAGCAACGTGACAATGTGAAAGGGGCCGCACGTAGTGATGAACCTACAGAGAATTATCACCTGGATCTGCAGCTCCCCTCTGCTTTATGGAGGTTTAAAATCAAGTTTCAGCTCATCGTTTAGCTATCAGGCTGCAATGCTGTTTTGGGTCACTCTTACCGCTATCATAAGCAGCATGCAGCTGTTCTCAGTGAAAAAGCTCTAATAACCCACTGTACACTACAGCACCAAACAGCAGACAAACACCGTTACAGAATAGCTGGTGGACATAGTGGAGCATTTAGCAGCTAAAGAGCCACATATTTCCCTCAGGAGTTGGTAGAGACCAAAACAGAGCTAAAAAGGAGAAGAGAAGATATTTGATTTATATTCATCAGGTGGCCAAAAACATATAAAAAGAACAATAATGTTGCTCCGTAACGGCAACTGCAAAAGCAACAGTTTGCCAACAAGTTCAACAAATCAACATGAAAGGTGATGATATGTCAGCGATGTGTCCACAACTTAACAAAATAACAAAATCAGTTATTGCAGGTTTAACATAAATCACACGAGAAGTTTAAATTAGCTCCAATTCATAGAGGTTTGTGGCCGAAATCTTTTCACAGCAGCCTGAACGATGGCGTCAGGCAGCCATGAACACATAAGATCTGTGCCACAAAGAAATCATATATTTTATGGGTGTGTAAATCCATCCTCAGATTAGCACTCCTGCTATAAAACCCTCCTCCTCCTCCCTGGGCCCGTTCCTGCTGGCAGAGCTTCCTCACTGTGCTCCGATTTTCCACTCACAGTAAAAGTTACTAACTGTGCCGAATGAGTGGCAACGTGGCAAAAGCAAACCCACCCAAAACATTTAACAGCAAGGCCAGATAATGACACTGAGCCGAGCTGTTAAAAGTTCCTTTTTGAAGGCTTCATGCACAAGCTGCCACAGTCCGCAGCCACAACACAAAATCGCATCCTATAATCTGAAAATGTCCCGGTGAGTCAGCACTGGCTTTGCTCGCATTACCAAGGCAGTGTCTCTATGCGTTTTACTGTAGAGGCGATAACATTTAAGCAAACTAAGCAAAATGGCAAGACTATGGCAGGTTCACTGCAGTGAGACTTTTATAGCTTCCACGGAGACATCAAGTCAAATCACATCAAAACCAACATAAAATACACAAGTCCTCTGACTGCTGAAGCGCTGTGCAAATCAAACTTTGCTCACACTTCAGCTGAGTAACAGCGAGGACGTGATGTATGTGTTCATATGGAACAAAGCATAAAACAGTCAAGTAACAACTATTAGATAACATATAAACAAATCTTTCATTTTATAGCATAAGATTTTCATTTTTGTTGACAAAGATATCTGAAAAAAAAAAAGATTTTCTTTACAAAGTGGATTTAAAAAAAAATTTTAAAAATAAATTCATAACTAGGCAAATATCACCTGTTAACATACGGGTGTAAGAGAGTACTGCGACTAGCCCTGCGGCCAAAGTGAAATATAGTAGCACCAAAATATTACTAACAGAGGGATTGTTTAGAAAGACCGAAAGAGAGGGTTCATCTTAAAAGACAGTGGAGGGAAGTTACTCTCTCCATCTCTCCGGGTTTCAGCAGCCCTCGATCCAGTGGAATGTATAACTCCGCTCGGCCCGGAGAGGCGTCTGGTTTCGGCTGGAAACAGGTCCCTCTTAACATGCGACCGGGTGTCAAGTCTGACAGCGTCCCAGTTAGATCTCACACTCCTCTGATGGAGGTAGTGTGAGGGCTGCTGTTACAAGGCTCAGTGGGCGGGATGCTGCGATCTTCATGGCGTCCAGGTCAGTGCCCCTGGCAGGTCTTGCAGCACATTTGCCTGAAATATGGCCGGCTGCAAAACTTGAACCTGAGCACCAGGGGGCAGTAGGCCACAGTGTTCACATCTTTACACTCTGCAGGGAAGACAAACATGAAACAGTACAGGAAGCCAATCAAATTTCCTAGAATATTACTTTTAATATTTAATATCTCGAGAAGGAGCGGTGTGTGAATTTTGACCTCTGACCTTCGGGGTTGTCTGTACTGACGGGTAGACTGAGGTCACATTTGCTCTTGCACTGCTGCATGGCTGCTGGCCGCTGATGTTCCAGGCACTCATTGGACGGCTGACCGGTGTGGGTCAGACACTGCACAGAACGCATCTCCTGACCCAGACCACACTTGGCTGAACACTAGGACAAAACAAAGAACACACAAATATTTGCACTGCTAATTGTATTTAAAGTGCAAAACGGATACCGAGTTGTATAATAATGTCCCACTACAACCATTAATAGGATCAAGAATATACCAAAAGCCTGTCTTACCTCTCCCCAGGGACCCGTCACCCAGTGAGGGGGAGGGCATCGCTGCAGGTTACAGCGCATTCTGGAGGTGGGCCGGCCATGTTTGGGGCACTTGGACTCTGGCAGCGTGTCACCGCTTTCCCCGCTCTTACACAAGACCACGCGGTGCCTGTAGCCAGGACCACAGCTGGGCGTACACTGCGGACAGAAAGAGGGAGAAAATAAAAAGGGAAAACATCGATGGGAGGGTGCAGCAGGGGGTCACTGCGGTCATATGCATGCAACAAGAAAAATTCTTAATCCACTCAGCAGAGGGCAGCAGCTGTACAAGAAACAAAGTCAAATGCCCGCTTGGTTCCTGTAAATCAGCTGGACATAATTCTTGTACTGTGTGCCATCGCTGCATTACAACAAGACGTCAGAGGAAAGTTGAACACTGCAGCACTTCTGACACCATTTAATTTGGATTCAATTCATTCTGAACTGTGAGAACAAAGTTTAGCTCCAGGAACAAAGTGGAATATGAGAAGATGGACTTTTCAGGCCTGAACACAAGAACATGTCTGAGAAGTGTGGTTTACATGTCTGCACAGCTACACTGAAGGACTCCCAAAGACTGCACAAACGGTCAAAATTAGAAGTAGGTCAGAGAATTCCCACATGACAAGCGTAACAATATGTATTCATGACTGCAACAACATTGTCAGTGTGATGCATTTGTCTGCTCCGTGCCTCTATTGTGTACTTCATGGTTAAGGTACGCTTACTTTCTCCTGGCAGATGTTTGGGTTTCATAGGTTCAACTGGAAAATAAACTATTGCTTCATCCGAGAGGAATCCTGCAAGTATCGGTTCACATTCAGCCATGGGTTGACCAAGAAACAATGAAGGGGTTCATGCAGACCACATGCATGATGGGAGGCGCCGGACGTCTGCCTACCTCTGACCAGTCTAGGGCCAGCCATTCGGGGGGGCAGCTGTGGTTGCTGCAGGGCTCAGTGAGAGAGGGGCGTAGGGGGGTGCAGGCTGAGTCGTCCAGGACCTTCTCCTCTGTCGCAGAGATCCTCCTTTTGCACAACACCTCCCGTGTCCGCAAGCCGCCGTTACAGCTGCGGCTGCACTCCGACCACTCTCCTGTCCACCAGCTAGAGGCAGACAAGAGCCTTTAGTGTCTTTTTAATTTCCTCGTTTGCATTGCATGTTTTAGTGTGGACACACTACAGGAGGAGATCACACTATACAAACAGGAATCACAGGAGGGAATAATCATGCACATACCAAGGAGAGCCCACCAACACACAGACAAAATTAATAATCACGGCGCACATGCATAAGGTATTACAAATCAACATACACGCACAAATGCATATGTGCACAAAACGTAAAGACTTAATAAAGACGACAATTTGTAATGAATACATGTGAATGGGCCTAAAGATGAATAATACAGTATGTACATGAAAACTCACATAACCGGAAATAAGAAGAAACGCGTCTTTTATAATTATTACTATCAAAGTGTGATTATAGAATGAAACCTGAACAATCACTATACTGTTGTACCAACATTTTACCGTCATTAAAATGGTACGTCATCAAACAGGTATTATAGTCAACCGACCGCTAACATTGCTCTACTAGCATAACTACAAATATTATAATACTAACATTTTATCTTGAAGAAAGGAGAACGCAAGGCTGCGCCAACTTTGTATGGACGGATGGTATAAGTGAGGTAAAATGCTAAATGAGGAAATAAAGAAAAATAAACCACACTCGCATACAACAAGAAAGGTACAAAATCATCGAGAAATACAAATACTCACCTTGGGGAGCACGGCTCAGTATTGCAGGATCTTCTCTTCTCTTTGGGTTTGTTCTTCTTGTCACAGAAGTGGTTGTAGACGACGGAATGATCCGTCTGCTTCTTGCACACCACCTGCTGCATCTGCGCACCTGACCACAGGTGAGACAACACGAGACGAACATTACGTGTTGAGTCTCTTCCCACATGTGGCCAATTCCACTCTGAACAAATTTGATAAAAATAGTTTTTACAGTTAGCTGTGTATAAAGTAATGAAAACAAATGGGCTGCTTGCAAAAACACCATCCAAGGGGAGATGCAATGTCTGATATTTATACTGATTTACTTTTCATCCGTTTTATTAGTTTATTTGACCGGGGCAATGCTCATTGGATCAACAGAAAAAAAAGTCATGTAAATCTGCCAGAGTTGACCTAAGAGGGACCCTAAAAATAGAATGACGTTACATATCTTATAAAATGTACGTGACAACAAATGTCTTCAAAATAGTGCAGCACATCTGTTGACCGGACAGGTTTGCTTTGGTGGTGAAACTGTCATTCCATTAAAAGATGACAACATCGTACATGCTGACGTAAGGTCCTTCTAGAGCCACAGTGAGACTCAAAACAACTACGGCTCCCACTTAATGATGCCATGTCAAAGTGGGATGCCTGAAATTATTTCATGAGAAAGAACAAACGAACCCCCATATGAGCAAACTGCCACTGCCCCGCTACATGTTCACCCTCCCCATTACCCCGAGTGAAAGACTTTATTCCTCAAAAAGGGGGGAAATTAGCTCTTATCGGGCAACGCAACATGGATCATTAACTCACAAAGGCCACAGAGGAAAAGCGAGATTGGCTGTGTGCGATATCTCCAACGTCTCAGAGCCTGTTAACTGCTCGACATGGACTCCACAAACTCTCCAGTGTCATGGCCTCCCTGGGTCAGTCTTATAGCAGAGGTTCACACTGTGTGCACTATGTGGGAGACTCTATGTGTGTGTTTGTACATCCATGTGAGCGAGAGACAGGGGGGGCGTGAAAAGAGTGGGACTGTGTATTATGTTCAATTTCTATTTCATTCATAATAAAAACACACAAGCCTGATCGCGTACTGTACTTTTTACGAGTTTTTACAAAAAACACAAGGGTGTCATTTTGTTAAATATGTACCCAAACGGTGGACGGCGTGGCCCCACTCATGACCAAATGATTATTCTAAAGGAATCGTTCGCCATTTTGGGAATTGCGCTTATACCTATTAGGCGAGAGAACTGATACCACTCTCACTGAAAAACATGAAGCTACAGTACAGCCAGCAGCCAGTTAGCTTAGCATAGCATAAAGACTGGAAACAGGGCTGCTGTGGCTATATCCTAAGGTAACATCTTCTACCACACATCTCTAAAGTTCGAATGAAGCCGTGTCCCCACAAGATAAGACATTAAACATAAGGCTTTCGCTTAATGTTAAGGTTAGGATTGGGGTTAGACCATGTAGTGGTCATGTTTAAGGTTAGGATAAGTCTCCAGGAAGTGAATGTCCAGGAAGTGCAACCGTCCAGTGAGTGTTTGTACCTCCAGCGCAGAGAGCTGAGCAGCGTGACCAGGACATGTAGTGCCAGGCAAAGCCGCTCAGAGGATCCCTGTTCATTGGGGGGTTGAAGCGATAGTGGACCCCTGGGTTCTCCTCCCTCACCAGCACCTGAACATACATTCAACCAGACATTTAACCCGACGCAATGATGAAACCTTTTTGGGCACTCCTTTTGAAGACCCCGTTTTGGGGGGGTTCTTTCCATTCTCACCATGACAATCAGGGTTATGTTTGTCGGCCCCAGAGCTTCAAGAGTTTCGGGTCCGTCAGTGGGGCGCCGGTAGTGGAAGGTGGTACCGGCAACATCGAACCTGCGCGTCGTGTCAATGGTCAGCTTCCCGTTGATAAAGTACTGGTCCCCTTTACTCTTCAACACTGGGACGCAGAGGAGAAGGAGATAGACACTGAAGGGAGGCTAGTTCTGCGGAGTATTTAGGCTGCTGCAGCTAGCACAAACACTGGAAGCAGCAAACGGTTATCCTGCATTTAAAGTAGAAAAACATACACCGTCCGACAGCTCCCCGACTGTCTTAGTTACATGTTGCACCTTGTTAGCTGGCAAGCAATTCACCAGTACATCCAAACCCGGCAGCTGTTGCCTCTGATACACAATCTAACTGCTAATTACTTTGACATGCAATTGCACAAAGCACTGGCATGAATATCATCTTACCAAGGTAGTTGAGGGAGATGTTGAGTTCTTGTATGTGGATGAACACGGATCCCTTAGGAATCCTGACCACCTCCTCATAACCTGAGACACACACAGACCCACACAAAGTCAGAAAATGAAAGCAACGTGAAGGAGGTTTGTTCACTGGGGGTCAGGGGGAGCGATGCACAAGTAGTGTTTAGCTCTGTGGGACGCCGATGGGAGTAAGCAGAGGCTTCAGATTCCAGCTGCATTCCTGGGCAGCCGGCCTCAGCTGCCCTGCTCGGCTCTTTGCTAGAGAGCAAGAACTATGCCAAGAGCCGGGCTTCTCCCCTCCGCTCCTTCCATCTGTTTTGGTCTCTTGTCTCCTTTCTTTTTTGCGCTCATCTCACCTCCGCACCGCTGCTCTTCTCAGGCGAGCCAGCAGGCCAGCCGCTGCAGCCCTGCAAATAACTTCAGCCTCACTAGAGGAAGCAGGAATAATAAAAAAAAAAAAAAAAAAAAGTGAAGGAATGAAATAATTTCTTCCAGCGCTTTGACCACAAGAGGAAAGGAGGGGCTTGGCTTGTGACCTCTCTGTGGAGCTCTGAGAAGTGGGACTGACCTGGCTCTGGGTTTCTAGATGGGAGTTTAAAGGGACAGAGTTTGAGGGGTTTTTGGCTGCAGAGACAAACGCAGAAGAAGTGCAAGAAAAGTGTGTTCTTTTGTTAACATTCAAATGGATATGGCTCTTGACACTCCAGCAATCTCTCACCGCCTACCAGAGCCACAGGCCTGACAGAAGAGACATAAAGGGACATATAAGCTGAGAGCACAGAGCGAGACTTAAGTAGCACAACAACCTCATCTTTCACTTTTCTGGTATGTAAGGGACATTAGTCATTTATTTTTACTGTTTTACAGTGTAGGTTCAATGGTTTGGCTTAATCCCAGGTGATATTTAAATCACTTGAGCAGAGCGGAGAAGCACTGGCTAAAAGCTTTCGGAGTTCAGAGAAAGCTGGTTGTAGACATGACAGTGTGATTCTGACGGTCATAAATCTTTCTGTGTCTCCAATCCTGGCCCTGGAATTCGAGTTCGGTTAGTGATGAAACCAAGACTGCAGTTGTGACAAAGTCGACTGCATTTAGACTCTTAGGACTTTTCACGGGTTAGGTGTGTAGTGTAAACTCAAATGAACTCAGTTCACAAAACGCAAAGTGACACTACCGCCTACGCACCTCGACTCTGATTTCAACACCCATCGAACACCTTTGGGATGAAGTGAAACGCCGACTGAGAGCCAGGCCTCACCGTCCGACATCAGTGCCCGACCTCACTAATGCTCTTGTGGCGGAATGGGAGCAAATCATTGCAACCAGGTTCCAAAACCTGGTGGGACGCCTTCCCAGAAGCTGTTATAGCAGCAATTTACTACCCATGGGTTTTAAAGGAGGTGCTCAACAATCACGAATTAATGTGAAAATTCACTGGCTGCAAACCTTTAACCATTTACTGAAGATGCATATTATATATTGTATGAGGGGGAAAAAGAGCATAAACTCGATAAATGACAACTGGCCAACTACTGCAATGCATGCTGGGAAGCTCATTAGAAAAGGAGCACTTCACCGTTTGTGCACTTGAAGATCAGGTTTTTTGCCACGAGCAGTGCTTCTTGCTACTGCAAAATTTCTTCTGTGGCTAGGGAAGCAGGCCTTCTAAAATCTGAAAAAATAACCCTGATGATGGTGTCTCAGCTTAGGCTTGGAGACGGCACATTTCCAACAGAGAGGCTGCGTTGGTAAAAAAAAAAAAAAAAAAGATGTGAGCCCTTATGCGACACTATCTAGGCTACGATGGAAACTGTAGTGTTACATCGCGTGGGTTTTGTCTGCGTTTCCGGCGTTATGTTGACATCCTTCCTGTCTGTTCAGTTCCTGCCCTCGCGTGTCAGTGATTTGCCCTGTTCTCTGCTGTCCACCTGCCCCTGATGCCCTTGTTAGTCCCTTGCAATACTGAATCACTGGAGCACCTGTTTAATAATGGCACTGACCGTGCATACCATCCCCAGATCACAAAACTTAACAACCTATACTTTGGCTTCAGCCTTAGTTACGGATTTTGTGGGCCAACGATAATGTCAGACATTTTGAGGGTAGTTGAGACCTCAGCTGGGGTTGACAGACTGGCCTGGTCACTGTGGTCCAGAGCACAGCTGCCTGCTCAGGGTGTGTCCTCTCTGAGGAATCCTGGAAGGAGGTGAGCGGTGTTGACAGTTGGGTGAGAAACTCTGAAGTCGGTGTTGTGGGGAGAAATGTAACCCAGAATAGCTCCAAAGGCAGCTGGACCTTAAGCCACACTGGTCGGACCTCAACTAAATCGGTCTGCCATGTGTCCCTGGGTGGCTGCTGGATAGATATTTGTATGTGTACAGTGTATGCAATGTATATGTGTATATTTATTTGTGCTTCCTCATGCACTAAGGGTTTTTCAAGGAGTTTTTCTGTCTTCTTGGCTCTGGAACCGTTGATGTTGTGCATCTGTATGTGATATTGAGCTGACTTGACTGTATTTGTTCACTTTATCTGAAGATGTTTGGAACCTTATCTTTAAGTCATCATGTGTGTCAAACGACCTCTGCTTAGCAGCACATGCTGGCCGTTACTTCTTACATTACATCTTAATTCTGCTCGACCTTAAAAGGTGCACTTGACACTGTTGATCGCAACTTGTTAATCAATTCATTGATCACATTGGAATAAGCGGCTTGGTTCTTGAGTGGTCTAAATCATATCTCTCGACAGGCATTTTTATGTTAAATTTGGAAGCTTCATTTCCTCAACTACAATACTTGCAGTGTGCCTCAAGGGTCGATTCTGGGCCCCATTTTCTTTGCCTATGCTTCCCCTTGGTCACATAATTTGTATGCAGATTATACACAATCACATCTTACACAGGCCTTCCAATAAGACTTTGAAGGACTACGCAGGAATTCACTGATGTAATATAATAATGAAAAATGTGTCCCCTGTGGTCATGAAAAAACTGCTTGTTATAGAAACAATGATGGATGAAACTAGTGACTGTTACCATCAGTAATGCCAACTTTTAATGTGGGCTGCATCAACTCAACGTGTGTGTGTGTGTGTATCCATAAGCATTCATCAGAAATACCCTAAGTATAGCAGGTGAATAAAAATCACTGTCCTGCAGCGGCGTGGCGTTTTCTTGGCTTTATCAAACAAATAACTAACAGGATGCTGCTGTGAACAGACAATTATACGATACATTTTGAATGTCTGGGTGTTCCTAACTCACATTACAAGGCAGCATTCCAAGATGCATTCACAATCCAGAGTATCAGAATCCAAACTTTGCACGCGCACAATTTTGGGACAACAGAACAATTATGTTGCGTAACGTCTCATGGTAAATGCCTCACGTTAACCTAACCTGATTCTCAGGAGAGTTGAGACTGTTCCAAATCCACTTTAAACAACTCCCGCCAATGAAACCTCTAGGACAGCAGCTCCTAAAACTAAATTGATGAGATGACTAGTGCTCGAGTATTTTAGTCCGGTACCTCCTTCGGGCAGCGAGTCGTTGAAGAGTCCCTCCACAGACACACAGCTGCTCCCATCACCCCCGCAGATCCGGCAGCGGTCCTCGCGAACGTCTGAGCTGAGGACACGATCACAGCCTACATGCTGCGAGAAGGGAGAAACTAATGAGCTGCAGAGTCACTCAGGGTCATGGGTGAAGGGGCACAGTCAGTAAGTCGAGAGGTGTCAGAGGCCGAGCTGAGGGATTACCTCTAATGTCTTCCAGACCGCTTTTCCAAAACACAGAAATATCAGATGGTAAGTCCAGATGTGTTTTCTGATCCTGAGCAGACATAATACTCTTAGGTTGCTAAACTCATAACTGTCGACATAAATAAGTTTCATGATGAGCGAAGCAGGTGGTTTTACTCAAACTCTTTAACAGTGGACCAAACCTAAACAAAAGTGTAGAGAATGAATGGCAACTGCTATCATTCTCATATCTTCATATGGCAGTTGCTTATTGTAGAGAGGGATAATGAGGCTTAAGTTTATTATTACTTTTACACTGATTAGATCACAGTTCAAAACCAAATCCAGAGTTGAAACTGTGATACGCCCCTTGGTTATTGGGTGGCTTTATAATATGGGTAGTGGTGAGATATCAAAATATAAAATGATACAGGTTCCAAATAGCAGGAGGTGTTTGGACCATTAGCAAAACTATTTGTGGTGCTGAAATATCAGGAGAACCTTCACAATTAATTGATTAGTCTTAGTGCGTAGTGATCTTCTGGAAATCCCACCTCTGAACTTGCAGGAGTTCAGGAGCTGACTGTGTAATGAGTAAGTACATCAGGCACTGAATACACACAGATTGTGGCCACAAACTCGCTGAAAACCACAGTGCACATGTGCACAATACCAGTTTCTCAGTAAATATGGGCCTTTATATTGTTGTCCAACAGATTTGGGGTCAAAGGGGCTCCGGCAGACGTGCGTTTCATCTGCAGCATCATGTTGTGTTCAACTGGACCATCTGTTCCCAGCTCCTTTTTCTACATCACACTCTTCTCCTTCTGTTTCTCCCCTCTCCTCATCGTCAGACCCCAACTTTGGAACCGAAGCCAGAATGAGGCCTGTGGTAGACAGAGATGTGTCCACGGTGTGTCTTGAACTTTTATGTGTACATAAAACGTGCGAGAGGTAAGACGACAGATCAGAAGGAGAGGACGGAAGACGCTCGGACTGGGTTGCAGACAGAAAAGTTGCAAGAAGAAGGAATGGTAAGAGGGAAAAAAGGGAGGGGCATAGAGAGACAATGAGAGATGCAGAGAGTCAGAAAGGGAAAGAGAAAAAGAGCGAGATAATAAGAGCGCAGTGAATGGATGCCTGCCTGCAGCGCAGACAGACTAACAGCTGAGCTGGAGGTTCACCGAGTTCCTCCAGACCAGAGCAGAGAACAGGGGGAAAGAGAGGGGGTGTTGATAAACAAAGTCTTCTTTTTGGATGTCCTCAGGCTACCTAACCTCTGAGACACTTACGGTGAGATCATGGGGGGTAAACGGCAGGAGCTGAGAAATAAAATCTGTTGGCACCGCAAACAACAAGCTGGATGTCCTGATGTTTGAAGGGGTTTTTTCTCCTCCCAGTCCAAAGCCTCTAATGACTTTTTGGAGAAGAGCTACATCCAAAATAAACAAGTGGTGGAACTAACAACAGATTGGGAATCAACGACGGCGACGTAAGCTGCGCACTATTACATTAGGTTTTTTGGGGTTTTTTTGTTTACATCCTTTAACAAATGGGCTCTTGGCGCTCCAGGTGGTCTCCACTTGGTCGAAATGAGCAGAAGTTACATGTTTTGTTTTCACTGACAGCCAGGATTAAGAGAGAGCATCGGTAATGGGGATCCAAGCTCGCTGCCAGAGTTAAGACAGTTTTTCAGTTGAGCAGCTGATTGTGATGATCTTCAGCAGTTAGTGTGTAAACTAGACAGTGGCGGCTGTCCAGAGTCTAGCGAGCGAGAATAAACAATATTTCCTCAGCTAATGACAAGTCAAGTGTTGATCCTCTATTCTGCTGCTTCAGCTTAAACTGTCTGCACACATGCAGACGTCTAATGGCTTGTATTTCCACCAGACGCATGCAATGAACGCTGACAGACACACACACACACACAGAAGAAAGATCTTAGCTCACCTTACACTCTCCGTTCACACACACATCCAGGGAGTCGTCTCTGCAAGGTGTGCCATCCACCACAGCCGGAGCACGTTCTGTGTAGAAGTTGTATCCTTCGGCCAGACAGTTGAGAGAGCAGGGCTTCACCCCACCTAGACACAAACACACACATACAGGGAGCAGCGGCATTATGGCACCAGATTTCTGCCAAATCTCGCACGCCTGATTAAAATATGCTCACGAGCAATTTGCAGTTTCACATGTGCAGATCACAACAGCTCTCGCTGGTCAACTCTGCTCTCCTAGTTGATTTCTGTTCGCTCGAATCGACCTACTTTTGGTAGTTTGGGGGCGTAAACCAAGGGAGGAACTGGCACTCTTGCGATTGGTCACTTTCAAACGCGCACACAGACACGACCTCTGAACCTTGATTGACAGCCGAGTCCTGCACAACATTTTCAGAGTTCAATTTCAGTTCTGAGAAAAGAAATGGCCCCAATTTGATGCTTCCGACTCCAGTGACAACAACACTTTGTTAGCGCCGCCGTAGTCAGGCTTATGTGTGCGCAGCTGTATATGAGACAAACAGCAATGAGAGTTCTCCAGAGCTATGAAGCATAACATAAAGTGACAAGTGATATGATCAAAAAAGGACCAAAACAGCTACTAAATGGACCTTGAGGTGAGACCGTTTTGTCAACAATAAAACATCAGTACACGAGCTTTGCTTCCACGGTGTCCCATGTTCCCAGTTTACAAAAGCTCAAAGATGACGTTTGCCTACTAAATGTGGAGGGGGAAAAAGCTCAAGATGCATTTTAGACATCTCTCCAGGGACCGAACTTTTATTAGCCTGCTAGCGTATGGCCAGTATTCTGCAGTCTGTGCTAATGCAAATATCACAAACTGTGCAGAATTTGAATGTGGGCTAATGAAACAGACACAGAGAGCAGCCAAATCCCCTGCAGAGCAAAATTGACTTTACTAAAAGCTCTGAAAGTCACGTTGGGCGTTTAACTTGTTTGTTTACGTCACCTGACTAAGGGAAAATGAAAGACTACCAACACCAGACACAAAGCCTGCTTCATATTAATGTGACAATGATGTAGTCAAATCTATTCAGGAATGTTGTTTTTCTGTATAAATTTCAACACTGCAACTCAATCTGTAATAGTACTCACTGAGGCCTGTGGTAAACAGTGATGTGTGTCATGTTGACATGTGTGACTGGTTGCAAGTCTTTCGCACATGTTCTGCTGAATGCAGGGTACAGAGAGAAGCATCTGCAGGGGAGTAGGAAATGTTTCTCAGTGCTGACAACCAGAGAACAAGCAGCTGAATGTGATTAGGGCCCTACTTTCCTCGAATACACACATACACACGAAACTACTACCTCCATGAATGCATATAAATATGCAAATTCACAGAACTCAGAGAATGTTGCATCAAGACACTGACACCAGCAAGGTTAGTGGCCAGTTTCCCACTACACCAACCATGCAAAAGATGTACTGCACATGCGCACGATACTGAATTTAAACACACTAAAATAATTACAAACGTTCATGCTTCAAAAGAGGAGTCAAACATTTAGTCGACTATCAGAAAAGTTGCCAATTAATTTTATGTCAATTAATCGACTAGTTGCTTGAGCTCTAGCTGAATTACTTCTTTTACTTTTTCCACGAGTGCATATGTTGGTGTTCACTGTCTAGTGGCCTCACTGGTAGTGATGTCAGTGATCTGCGACAAGGAAAATATCACAAATATAAAACACACCTACATGTGAAGAGACACTTGTAAACACGCACACACAGAGTAAAGTGTGATGTGCACTTGCATGACTTCACCCTTTTCATCCTTTCACTCTCTACTTCTTCTCTTTTCCCTTCACTGCCGTTAAACACGCACACACAGAGGTCTCCGCCCGCCAAGCGGTATATATCCATCATTCATCTGTGCAGCTCGCCAGCAGCTCCACTATTTGAGTGGCTGTTGACATCAGTCTGGGCTGTGTTTGTTTGTGCTGGCAGCGCTGCAGCAGGTACAGTATGTACTGGGAAGGCGAGAAAGAGAGCGAGAGCGAGAGAGAGTGAGTATGCACTGGTACGACCTGCAGATGATAAAGTGGTCAGAGCATGGAAAACTACAATTCCCATGGTGCCTAGCACTGGCAGGGCAATCAAGGCTTGCAGCAGGGTGTGTTGTGTGTGTGTGTGTGAAGGTTGAATGTGAAGGCTGTTGGACTGTGAGCAGCAATGTGGAGCAGCTCGGTTGAAAAGAGAAAAAAAAAAAAGCTGCTTAAACGACAGACCTTTTTTAATGAACTGTCCTTGGCTGTCTGAGCTGAGAGAGAAGGGCGGCCTCTGTTCTCAGTGTCAGGACAGAAACGAGAGAGAGAGAGAGAGATGCAGGGAATGGTGAACTAAATAAAGTGAGAGAAGGAGAGACATTTATAAAGACCAGAGCAAAGTGACAAAGAAAAAGAGCAAGAAGAAGAAAAGGAAGCCGTCTTCTCCGAGTTAGAGGGTAAAAGCTGAGATGAGAATTTGAGGAGAGTGAGAGGGCTGCAGAGGACAGGGAAGGGGCTGGGTGGTGTGATCTGGCCTTAACGCGGGGCAGAGTCTATGGCACTGTTCCTATTTTAACAGCTGCAAGGGATTTCCATTGTAAAATCAGCTGACTTGATGAAAGGAGCACTTGTTGCCTGAAGTTAGAATTGGCTGGCCAGCCATCTCTGTAAGCCATTATGTTTTTGGAGGGCTAGATTAAAGGCAGCTATGTCGTTGAAACTATTTATCTTCCACGTCCAGTGTAGTGCTCATCAGGAGCGAGGAATTCTCGCAAGGCATTGTGGGATGCATGGCTCTCTGCAGCCAGCATCTGTGGGCCAGACAGGATCCCTCCTGTCTGCAGCTTCGATTCCTTTTCTCCTGCCGCTCTCTGCACACACAGACACACACTCAGACTGCTCTCTGTCATCAACTCTTGGCTCACACCCTTCTGTCCTTCTTCATCTGTTCACCTTTAATATTCTCTTCGTCGTTCGTAATTTCACTAATCAACTTGTCTTCCACGTGAACTTCCAGCCTCGTCTTTTCTTTCGAGGAAATTCTGGCAAACAGGCAATGATATGTTAAATTATCTCAGTGTCACAGAAGATATAAAACTGGTTTTTAGAGAAATAACACTTTTCGTTAACTTGTTATGTCTGGTTTTATCTGATGGTGAGAATGTAAGAAATGATCCTTTAGTTGAGGTAGTAGAGGGGTTATATTATGTATGTTTTAATCCCCACGACGCTGCACAGTATGAGTGGAGATAATGGATATTTTTATAGAAAATATTAAGTAGTTATCTTTCAGATACATGGAGTGGAGTAAAGAAATAGTAGTATTACAATTTAGCATATAATGAAAAGTACTTATCTAAAAAACGAGTATCACTTTTTAGTGACTATATGCTCCACTATGTTCACCAGCTAGGTGCTAACTTTGCTGGTTGGGTAGCGCAGGGTTTAGCTTTTCGTCGAAAAACGCTTCCTGCTGCAAGAAAAGGTGTTGATGAGAGTGAACTAAGCAATTCATTGCTAATCTAAAAACACTGACTCGTGCAGTTTTAAATTCAGTACTTGAGTACATGCACTTACTTTCAACCACTGACAGACAACGATGTTAAGGGCAAAGAGGCAATCTGCAGTAGAGACCACCGTGCAAATAAACACACACACACACACACACACACACACAGATCACTCACCCCCTCTGTATGGCTTCCAGGTGTAAAACTTTGCCCGGAAAGGAACGCTGTCAAAATCAGAGCACTGAATCTCCCGGAAATCCCGAGAGCTTGCGGGGCATTCCTGTAACACACAGTATACACATAAATACGTATATAAATACGCAGTGACCACACAAAACGAATTAAATCAAATAATATTCAGGATTTTGATTACTGTACGTTGACCAAATCGACAATAATGGTGATGGCGATGAAGAGCGGCAATACTCACATCAATATTGCAGGACCTGAAGCGCTTTCTCTCCCCCAGACAATACTTTCCACCAATGGTTGGCCTGCAACCAAACACAGAGAATCAGGCCAGTCAGTCACATCTGAGTACAATTTAACAAGAACTAACCTCCTCTTTTATTGCTCTATTGTCTATCACAGGCCATCACGACAACACCTCTACATTTAAAAATAAAAATAAAAAACAGCTGAGAAGGAAGCTGGAGCCAGCCACCATCAACTGGCTGCCTCTGCTAACCTTTCAACACGTTTAAGCAGAATAGAGCCAAAGCAAATATGCAAACGATGCTCAGAAAATAATAATACGAAAGAACAGCGTTGGTCTCAGATTTGGGTCAGTTCATTCTCAGTTTGATCAATTCAAGATGAGGGATCTGGTGACTGTGATTTAAAAGCAGGTCTGATAGTCGTTTGGTGGGGACTCAGACTCCCATCTGAATTATTTCGCACTCCATAAAAACAGTGACACTGCTGCCTGCAAGAAGGTCCTGGAAATAAATCCCAGCCTTAGTACTTTCTGTGCTGAGTTTGCATGCACTTCCTGTGTTTATGCGAGTTTTATCGCGGTGCTCCAGTTTAATCCCGCAGGTAAAACTGATTTTCCCAGGATGTAACCACCCAACTTTATATTTGCTGACACCAATTCCAATTCCCAAACCTGAGGCATTAGCCGATACCAATACAACGTGTAAAGGCAGCACGAGGCTGCAACTGCACTTTTCTTCTTAATTGTAAGTGAAGATGTGTATAAACATTCTCTTCAGGCTTTATTTAAATTTTAATGATACATCTCTAGAAAGCGTTCAAATCAGATCAGTCATTTCTGGTCGATATTTGAAGCATTCAATACGGCCAGTATCGGCACAGAAAATGACGCTGATATAGTGAAGCCTCAATGCCTCACTATAATTTACTGTGTAAATGATTAGCCAGTCTTTCCTTTAAGTTTGCAGGCCCAAAATAGAAGATCGCATTAGGGTGGCTGTGGCTCAGGAGGTATATGTCGGAGTGTCCTTGGGCAAGACACTGAACCCTAAGTTGCTCCAAGTGCAGGCCAGCACCTTGCGTGGCAGCTACGTGGTGAATGGTGTGAATAACCAATTACCAATCTGTAAAAGCACTTTGGGAACCGTTAAGGTTAAAAAAAAAAAAAAAAAGGTTGTCCCCAATCTCTTACAGTGGAGTCGCTCTACGAAGGCATCGGCCAGCGCGGACAGCAACTTGAGTTTTACAAGTTGGTCCACCGGGTACAGTTTCCCACCATTTCCCCCATATACCTGGGGCTGTCACAGTGTCGGATAGAAGAGGAGACTCCTCCTCCACAGGTCCGGCTGCACTCCTCCCAGGGCGACCACAGACCCCAGCCCCCGTCCACTCCCTCCGGACGAGTCCCGTACGCCACACACACCCTCTTGTAGCACCACTGCGGCGCAAACACACACACACACACACACACACAGTATATATTTATACACATTCATATCTGGCAATGTGCAAAGAATGACAGCATTCCTTAAAGAGAGGTAGAGGCTTGTAAAATACACAACACTGACCATTAGCCTGAAAGAAAGCAAACTGTCATAATCTTGAGAAGAAAACAGGACAAATCAAGAACAAATGATATCCTACAAACCCCAAGAAATGTTTGTTTATTTAACTTCGATTTTGTTTCTTAAAATGATCTGTCCTACAAATATTTTTATTGGAAAACATGTTATCCAAACAAAACAACAGCCAAGATGAATCAGCATAAGTACATGTGCTGTTTTTGTTCATTTTTTTTATTCTTGTAAGAAGCAGGAGAACCAGTCCCAGATGAACAAAGCCATCCCACCTACGCCAGCCACGTTCAGCCGTGACTTTACAAGGAATAATGCAAGAAAAAGGTTAATTTCAGCATTTACCCCTTTCTCTATGGTGTTGGTCTGACAGATGGTTCCCTCTGCGGCGGGAATGCTGCTGGTGATGCAGCGGTTGCTCTTGCTCATGCACCAGAGTTCACTGCAGACTTCCTGAAAGGAGAATATGAACACAGGTGAGAGGGAGAGGAAAGAAAAAGCGAGGGAGTGCTTCTGCACTGCTCAACACTTTTTAAGAAGAGTACAGCATCAAGTCAGTTAAACTTCTGGGATATTGATCTGGTCAGTTAAGCAGCAGAGGGGGTTGTTAATCAGTTTCAGCTGCTTTGGTGTTAATGAAATTAACAACAGGCGCACTAGAGGGGCAACAATGAGACGACCATCAGAACAGGAATGGTTTTACAGGTGGAGGCCACTGACATTTTCTCCCCTCCTCATCTTTTCTGACTGTT
>JAVQJF010019462.1:0-51486 GCA_036023855.1 Gadopsis marmoratus | reverse complement strand
CTTGTCTCTGTCACCCTTGTGTCTCCCTGATTGTTAAGTATTGTCACCTGTTCCTCTGTGTTCACCTGTGTCTGTTTCCCTCGTTAGTCCTGTGTATTTAAGTGTGTTGAGTTTTCCGTTTCTTTGTGGCATTATAGCCAATGTCTGGGTGGAATTACGTGTGAAGTTAAGATCCGTGTTTAATGTGTCTACGACCTGAGTAAGTGTTATTGTTTGTGCACTGTGTTCCGTCTATTAAAACGTCATGTTATGCATCGGAAGCCTGCACTTGGGTTCCTCTTCTGCTTCATCCACCCTCATTCGTGACAATTTGAATGAATGTGTCTTCAGTTCACTGATTAGGGTCATATCTTATTCCCTTTATCACTCAACATCAGACAGTATATAACCCATACAAAGAATCTGGTCTTAAATTATTACATCATTAATATTTTCATCTGCTAGTTGGCAAATTCGATTTGAAGCAGAGAGCTTTGCAAAATGGTGGAGAATCAGTGAATTGGTCTAAGAAATGAGCAACACAGACGCCTGCTGTGAACTGTCAAATCATCCAGATTGCTTGACTTTTGAAGATCCTGCCACATGTGGTCTGCTTTTTGAGGCCAATAAAGAGGGAGAACTGCTAAAGCTCGGTGGGGTACCCACTTTGATAGCCAACTCAACATGGCTTACTGTGACAACACGTCACAGGGGGTCTCTGTGAGGCTAATCTCTAATAAGGGATGAAACGCTGCTTCTGATGAAGTGGCTGACTCTTCACTCTTGGATCTGCTCCTGTTCACTGACATACTGCAGTTATTTATCTCTTTGTTGATTTATTAGGGTTTATGTTTTAAAAAACAATTCCTTTATCTGTGAGAAACCAAATGTGACCTCGTGTTTTTTATATCCAGTTTGTCTTGATTGACAGTCTTTTTACAAAAAAATGGCATTATGGAATAAAACAGATAACTGGGAAAATGGTGCTTTAAAGTAAAAACAGGTTTGGGAAGAACGTTTTGAAATAACTGCTGGAATTAAATAAAAATGATACCTTTTTTTTACCTTGAACTTTAATGCACGCATAAAGTCGGTTTTGTTTCACACAAGTGAACTTTGGAAGGTGGAGACAGCTTTGGACTACTGACAGAGTTGTCAGGTTACAGTACAGATAATGTTGGCAAAATAAGCTGGCCAGCTAGTCTTGATAAAACGTAAAGATATACTTTAATTGTGCCTCACAGAAACATCGTCTCATTTCACAGACGAAGAGACTTCATATGTTTGTCGTGGCATCCTGCAATAGCATTTTTATGATCTGCATAAGGGCCTTTTGTAGTCTAAGCTATCAGTTAGCTAACGTTAACGGGTGGTACGCTTGAAATGGGGTATTGCTGATGTTGTTGTAGTTTCCTATGGCCGCCACTACATGTTGCTGAGCAGGCATTATTTTACTGATAGCACCTTAAATTTTAGGATGTCGACCGTCAAAATAAGAGGACAAGCCTCTAAGACAGATTTAATTGTCTAAATCAGTCTAATGCAACAGTTCTGCAGTAAAGCCTACCTTCACGAAGGTTAAAATCAGTTTTTGTTGGGACTGTTTTAAAGAAGTGTTGATTCAACTGTATGATGTTTGTGGTGCAGTTGAATTGTATTGTGTTATGCTGATAGGTGTTTCTATTACTTTGCCCGCCACATTTATCTCTGAGGATTTGCATAATGTAAATCTTTGCCTTTTTTGTGCAAAATGATAAATATTACCAGTACAGGCCGCACACAACTATTCAAATGAAGGGAACATAGCCCATATATACATCTTGTGATGAAGGGCTGTGAGTAGACTGATTAAATGATCAAGGTAAAAAGGTTGGGAATCACTGATCTACAATATCAAGACATACTGAAACACTTTATTACAGACTACACTAAGGATTAGACTACCTGCTGAGCTAAATACAGTTTATGTAATTAGACCTTTTTTGGTTTTCATAATAGGAAAAGCACAGGTTTAAATAATAACCTTAACGATGGTTGCATTCCATTTAGGTGAGACTGTTCCAAGGGTGCTGGTATTGTGCATGCTGGCTCACTGTAACTCTTTACTGGGCCACTTGAATAGAACAGCACTACCCTTGATGTTATTAGTTACACCTGTGAGACAACCTCTACAAATAAGGAGCTATTCAGGATAGCAGACATTTTGACTTGTCAAAGCAGGGAAAGCACAGGTGTAAGTAATAATATTAACAATGACTCCATTCCTTTAAGTGTCCTAGTAAGCCCTGTCATCATGTGAGCATGCACAATACCAGCACCCTGGAACTGGCGCTCCTAAATGGAATGCAGCCAACAGTATTGTTATTAATTCCACCCTCACTTTTCCTGCATTGACAAGTCAAAATGTCTGCTGTGAAAAGGGTCCATTAACGTTTTGAGCCACTTTAATTCATACTTAAGTTGTATGCGCAAACATGACTTAGCATATGTGCCACATATTCTCAGTGGTGAATTTGTTTAATAAATAAGATGGCAGTTCATCCACACTGTCTTGAGATCTTTTTTTGTTTTTTTTGCTTAAACTGGAGCGAAAAAAAACAAAAACGGTCTCTTTTGCATGACAACTCATTTTATGTTTTAGCTAAACACGAGGACCAAATAGACAATAAGCGCTGCTGATGATCTCGCTGCCAGAGCCTGCCATTTCATATGTAACAGATCAAATTATGAGAGACCTTGCAAAGCAGTGCCAGGGCTCTGCATGGGATTAGGGGGCAACTATCTCAAGGCTGTGCTTCTCAGATAACCGCACCTAAAGCAACCTTTTCTCAAACACACAATTACCCGTCCACTCCCTCCCCCAATCCCCTTCACCAACTCCCTTTTGAATTTCATCAGGGGCTTAATTAGTATACAAATAAAACTTCCCTTATCTCCCTCTCGCCCTAATTGGCCTGTCTTTAGTTATGCCTGGTGAGTGTGTGTGTTAGTGTGTGAGAGAGCTGGGGCCCCTGTAATTAGGGTGACCGTGTTCACCTTTCCTCTCAGACGCACGGGTGCTCAGGCAGCCCACGGGGAAGGTGGGGCTCTACATTGTGCTGTATGCTCACATGAACGTGAGTGTGTGTGTGTGTGAGTGTTTGTATGGGGGTGCTGAGGTGGGGTGCGCCCAGGATTATTGCTCTGCAATCATTCTTGGACCGTCCCAATGGTGTTCTCATGAGCCAGGAGGGCTTTGGGTGCTGCTGGTTCCCACTGAATGGAAGGGGCATCTTACTTTTTTCTCTGTCCTGCCACTCCCCCCCTCCCCCCAATCCTTGACTAAAGTGTTTATCGATTAACTCATCCCGTTCTTCAACAACTTAAAATTGGGTGACAGTGCACTGTGTTCTCGCCGTAATTAGAGTTCAGCTCTGAGGTGGGGGGTGCGGGGTTGTGTGGGGGGGCAATTAGAACCCTTTGTTATTAAACTTGATTCATCTTCCTCCTGCACGGCTCTGCCCTGCACGGCTCTGCTCTCGGATGCTTACCAAGGGTATCGGGCCATCCAGCCTCCTGAAATTGGCTAACCCGCAAATTATAATGTTTGCTGCTAGACTCCCCCCACCACACACACACACACACACACACACACACACACACACACTGAACCCTTCCTCTCAGGTCTGCTCTCCTCGCGATGCCAATAACACACAGTAATAACTGTAAAGATCCCCAGTCAAATCCACTCAGATGCTTGGACTTACAATCACAACAGAAGTCCTCAAGAGCCACTGAGAATACATCTGTTACTGTCTGGCTGCAAGAGTGTTTAATGTTTGATCATGTTATTTATGACTGTACAGGTTTTCTTTTCAGTCTAATTATCAGTCTGGATTCATTTTAAACCTTTCAGTTGTAGATGCTGTACATTTTTCCCCCAATATGCATTGCAATTGTACAATTATTGTGATTTGAATTTATGATTTACTGCAGCACTAAACCATGGGAAAAAGTTGAGTCATACACTTGTGGAGGCTGTATATCATGAGTCATATTTCCACAACTTGTTACTTGTTGTGTAAAGGGATATTAAATATGGTTTAGTCTGTTGCATTGAAGGCTAAACAATTTACAGTTTAAACATTATATTATCCCTGCCACCACTGAACCATACTCCCTTGATTCCGCACACAAATTGATATTTTCATTTCTTAAGTCTGTTTTTGTTAATTGTCTTCAGTGCAAATCAATACAAAAGAAATTAAATTAAATAGAGCAGTCAACACTGAAAGTTGTGCTAATTTTGGCATAATTCATAGTGTGACCTCAAAATCATCTTGTGGGCACACTACTTCTGTGACTCAGACAGACCTCAGCACACACGTTTGAGGATTTCACTTATAAAAATTAGTTGTGGTAGTTCCGGCAAATCTAATCAAGCAAGTTATGAGGTCTATTATCTACAGAATGATGCAGAATGATTATTTCTAATGCCACAGCTTCTTCACTTTAGCAGATGGTTCACCATTTGAGACTTGTTCATGAAAAGTAACTGCTGTTAGTAGCATTAGGAAATCCAGTTGTTGGTGTCACTGTCTGTGAGCAACAATTTAGCAAAAAGAGTGAGCTCCCTTCTACCCGCACCAATAAATCTGTCAACTTTGTGTTCTCTATTCCTTCGCTGCTCCAAACATTGTTAGTTTGAAGAGGTGATGTGAGTTGACAATATTCTCCCCCCTCTCCCTTTCCACTCCAACCGCCTCCCCAACCCCTCCGTCCATTTTTTTGTCTCCTCCGGAGTCTCCGGGAGCTTGATATGGAGCTTATGGGGAAAAGGAGGAAGATCAATCCTGGTGTCAGCAGCTCAGCGCACATCTCTCCCAGTAACTGCAGGACAAGTGTCAGCTGGAGGAGAGGCAGCCGCCATGCAGAGAGAGAGACAGAGGGAGAGAGTGAGTGAACGGGGGGGGTGAGAAAGAGAGCCCTCTGCATGGCAGCCAAGCGAGTGAGCAAGCGAGCGGCCCAGCCCAAGGGAGTGCACCTCCAGTAGACAAAAGATCAATTCTCTCCATTTCATTCTCAGCTCCTGATAACAAGCAAAAGTTCAGCAAGCCCAGGAGCTGTCTTGTCCTTTGAAATGTGCATTCTGGTGTGCTACGCACGCATGCAGTTGCGCACTTACACTCCCATACAAGTGGCATGCACACAAACACAATCACACTAGCGCATTTACATTAAGAGGCCCGGTGGTTCGATGGGTGATTAGAAATAACAGTTATATATTTGTTTTCTAGACACAAGCGACGATTAGGAGTGAAGTTCATGGTGGAACAACGACGTCGTAAAAGAGATTTTCATTTGGTTTAATGAGCGCAGATAGTGTTGGTTTCTTTGAGGTACTGACGTTATAGTCATTGATTCCTTGATGAGGATGCTTGTTGTCTAAGTCTGTCATCTGCAGCATCCCACAATTTTGATATGTTACTAAATGTCCCATCTGCAGTGAAGAAACAGCATCCCTTAGTTTGCATTTGGTTCAAGATAATAAAACAGACCGTAAGAGAAAACAGCACTCGACAGGAAGCTGTTGCATTTGGTCAGAATCAAAACATAATTTGTGACAGCGTGCTGTGCCAAGGCTGTGCGGTTTGGATCGTGATTGCGGGTAACATTGTTATTGGCAAAGGTCTACGGTCAGTCAAACCAGAAACACGCATCTTGAAGAGCTTCATTTTGTTTTTCCTGCAGACACAAGTGTAATTGATAACATTCTCATTTGGGGGAATATATTGTTTCCTTCCTGTTTGTGCTGGTACTCAAGTCACAGTTCCCTTAAAACCACATGTTTGTGGGTGAGCCCTAAGATGTTCCCCATTAAAAGTAACAACTTTTTCAGACTTTTAGATTATTGAAATTCATGTGCGATGAGATGTCACATTTATATAGGCCATTTGTTTGTCCAACACTGACACAGTCTCTTAATACTGTATTTCACAGTGTGAGCATGTAAACCTTTCGTACATTCTCCAGTTCCCATAAAACTCGCATTTATCTAGGTCAAATAAAAAAAGCTTCTCTAACACATTGCCAAGGCTCAAGTACTTGAAAGACAACAACCAAATGTCTTGCAAAAGTGGCTAAACTTGATCTCATTTCCTTCTTTGGTGTTACTTGATGAGTCCTCATTGTCTATTTCGATCGTAAATTTGTCTATGAAGGTTTAGAAATCTCTGCTGATTTCTGGAGAGGCTGATGGTGTGTGACAGTTCTGTAGCTGGTTTTGTTTAAGACAATCGCAAACAGAGAGCAATCCTGTGGAGGTTAGAACCTTGCCACTTCTCATCAGAGTGAAACCCAGAAAGAGAGTCGCCCTCTCAGTATTCAGGACATGCAGTGACCCCCTGTTCCACAGTGGACCCTTTACACAGGGGCTGCTGGTCTGCCATTCAGCAAATGTTGATAGAGTTTACAATTAGTTTTATTTGTACACCCCCTTACAGCCCTCTGTCATTTGGAATCCAAATGTCATAACAGCGTCTGGGTAATGTACCCAATGATTAGATTTCTCTCGGGGACCCCCATTCACGGCCTCCAGCAGATGGCCCACACCTCTTTGTATGCAGATTTATTCACTGGGAATGTTTACAGATATCGTCATTACATGGACATCCATAGCTAAATAGGCGGTAATTGCGGCAAAAGCTGTCATCCAGTCAGTGTAGTTTTTGTCATGTTCTGGCTGAAAGGAACAACTTCAGAGAGGGACAGCCAGTATCACACAATTGACCTTTTACATGATTTTCAATTACTGGAGAGAGGAGAGAAACGGAGGGGTCCCTGTAGAGCAGCTGTCTCTGCTGTCTCCTTTCCAGAACATCTGTCCATCGAACGTGGCAACGACTCCTCTTTCTCCCCGTGAGGTCGCCTGCCCTGCCCTCGATGGGCAGGTGTGTGCTGGGCCAGGCCCCTCTGTCATTAAGCGGCCCAGCTGTGCTGTCACGTCTGGCATGGATGCGGGTGTCATCCATGACCCTGTCTCAGCCCCCTTGGCGGGGCATACACAGACCTTGACAGGGCAGCTGAGGGTAAAGCCATGCATGGAATATCTATGAAGGACGACCGTGTCGTCCCCTCGACGCACCCTGGTGGGCGCCACCTCCGCACGCTTGCCTACCCTCCTGCCAATGTGCAGGATGGGCCCTCATCAGCCGTGTCAGTCAATAAAAAGAGAGAACATCACACCTCCCCTCCTGCTGTGTGTCTTTTTCAAAGGAGAGTTACACACTTGGAAAGAAGGACACTTTCACTGATTCACTGAGGAAATAAAGTATATTCACTTACAGTTTGACCAATTTTATGTGAAAATGGGCTACACAGTTTGTACATCTTTAAAACTACTTTATGTGATTTTGAACTCTTAATAAATGATATCACATCAATATATATTCAGGGTGTATAACAGTAAATTATTTAAATTGGGACTGTGCAGTTAAATTCAGCCAGCAACATGTTCTTGTTTTTGGTACCAATGCTTTCATACTCCAAAGTTATTCATTTATTATGTATGTTGTCATGGAAAACACTCTCAACACATCATTACATTCTTTAAATGAGCCATCACTAATGACATCAAAGCAAACCTCAGTTTGTGACGTGAGCCTCTGTGAAACCTTAAATATGGGTAGGACATATGAGTTGAACACTTGAGGGTTAATAACCAATGTTGGCAACTAATTAGAGAAATTTGCAAAGTTGGCAATAAAAAGCCACATGCACTCCTACTGATAATGAACTCATACCACTTGGTGTACGTGTTGCCTTGGAAACTGGCCCCTAGTTTTGCAACTCAGGGTTTCTTGACAGATTTCAATCAAGTGCTGCGTCTGGTGCAGGTAGCATCTTCTCACCGATCGTTTACAGGAGCAATGTAGAAAAAATAAAATGCATCAAAGTGTTTTGTGTTAAGTAGCAGGAGTGTAGTAGGATCATTTATCAGCATTTATTTCCCTGTAGGCTTCACCAAATTGGCCAGCAGCTCAGTAGTTCATGATATTGTTATGGGTCAGCGCCATATATCATGTACTTCAAGTACCTGATTTTACCGGGACAAATATGTTACTAAGGACATAGCTGCTGACATGCCTCAGACTATTAACTCAGCTTCTCCATGTGCCATGGAAGAATCCAGCATCTCCTGTGAGTGAGCAGTTTGACTTGGCCCTGTGAGCTGCTGGCCCAGCAGCTCTGCCTGCATTAGAATGTAAAGCGCTGCTTCACCTCTGGTCAACGCATTTATTTACTCCATATTTACTGAGTCGCTCATTCAGCTGCAGAATGGTAATTCGTGGTAAATAAGGCAGAGAAAAGGGACAGCTAGTCAGGGATAGGAAGAGAAACACAAGACATTGTTGAAAACGGACTGGGATTGAGATAGACGCCTCTGAAGACAGCGGTCTGCAAACTGGAGTGCAGAAATGTATCCTTTAAGTGACCATCAGTGGTTTAGTCCAGCTCAGATTGTGGTAGATCTGGTCTTACAGCAATTGTTGCCGCAGTGAGGCACACAGACATTGTGATCAGAGCCATGTTGGAGCAGGATAAGAGATGAGATGGAAATCAGCAACTGATGCTTGGAAAGAGAAAAGGGGCATTTTTATTTAAACTGGCCATGTTGCATAGTCACAGCTGTGCCAAAAACTGATTTCATTTTTTAAAGGAAGGTCATTTTGTGCAGAATGAGGGGCAAACAAAAGTGCTTTTCATGTGCCTAATCTGAAAAGCAGACATGTATTGTGCAATATATAACATAACAACAGCATTTTGGCTAATTATTGGTATAGCAGCACATTCATTAAAACCAAATGCAAACATTGTCAGCAATGAAAGGACTGTTCTATTTAGAGCATCTCTTAATTCTGCATACATTGTGTAAGCATTCTGCCCACATTAATCCTTTAAAATACATTTTGTTTTTAAGAATAAAATGCAATTATTTGTGCTGTTTTCCTGAGTTGCATGAAGAGTTAGCATTAACGTGTGAATATTCAGTCCCCTTTTTCTGTATACTATAGCTTGTAGTCTAGAATATATAGTCATTTACCTTGTAACCTTTGCTTTACTTTACTTTTAATGTAAATTATAAAGCATTATAAACAAAGACAATTTTATGCTCCATATTTATTTGACCCTCTGATATTTCTGTGAGCTCTTCTAGTGTTGTGGACAAAGTAGAGAGGCACAACTCTTTTTGGTTGGTTTTCCAAAATGGCCTGATTAAATTAAGGAAACATTTCGAAAGGCGGAGTAATCTAAAGTAAAAGCCAACATGGCTGAACTTTTCACTGCGTCTCCTCGGTATGGCAGTGTGGAGGGGACGCCAGCTTAATCACCTCGGTGTGCAGGCCTGTAGGAGGGACAATGAATGTAATGATGTCATTTGTTTAAATTATTTACATCTTCACACAAAAGATTGTCTTATTTTCGAAATGAGGCATAATTTCATAATCATAATAATGTTTTATTGTATAATTGTATATGGGGTATGCAATTTTAATTCTACAAGTATTGACTTGCAGATGTTTTTTTCTTCCTGATAAACTGATGATATGTCATTATATTTGTCTCAATAGCCTGGCCATTTTCAAAGAAAAAAAGACACATGTCAAATCCTGTTTGTCTAATGTTTTGCAGCTCAAAGAAAAATAACTCTTTGCCTTGCATATCCCAAATATTTAATTTATTATACTGTGGTTAGTCTGTCTCCTGATGTCAAGGAAGTTGCCAGAAATTTGGGAGTTATGTTTGATGGCAATCTAAGCTAAGGGGATTAAGTTTTGTTTTACCGTGCAGAATTTCTCCAAAATAGATTGTAAAAAAAGATTTCTATGATGGAGCTTCCTTCTCTGTTGCAAATCTCTCTTGGGTTTCTAGCTTGTGTATAAGACCTTTGTGGTACAGTGTAGTTTTTAAATTTATTTTGAGAATGTTTAGGCCATGACGGGTATAGCCACACCTGCAAGCTAGAATATGTTATATTTTACTCTCAAACAGAGGGAGGTCAGGCGACTGGAATGGAATTTCCACCCTAAAATAGAATTTGCATACAGTATGTTGCTTCTGTAATACTAGTCCTGACTGAGTTTCTTCATGAGCAAGAACATGAGCAAGAACAATTCATAGTCAATACTGGAGCATCTTCTTCTACACTATGAACACACACTGGAAGTGCTGTGATCCGATTAAAGTCCTATATGAATTTAGGGATAAAACAGAGAAACACTTCCAGTGGCTCCACAGAGCTGCATAATTAAGTTCCCAAATATCGCAGTCTTATCTGTCGTGCATTTCAAGAATCACCCCCCCCCCCCCAAATACACACACGCAACACTGCACATTGCTTCATCTAAACCAAAAAGCACAGCGAATCTTCTTTTGACCAGCACAAAATCAAAAATGTGATGTTTGTTTGGTCATTTTTGAGTTATTGGATTTTTCAGTGTCAGTAGTGTAATTCCCAGCCTCACCTACAGTGTATACACACACGTCTGGTGTTATTGGCAGCGCGCCTTCATCCACCGACACCTCCAGCGTCCCTGGTGGCCTTTGTCACAGAAGAAAGAGAATGATCAATATCCCAGTTAAACTAGACTTTCAAAGCTGATCGCAGGGCCTCGTTCTGGGGCCATCTTCTTTAATGAATTTTCTTTCATTCAACACAAGTTTTTAAACATCAAACAATAAATCGGCCAGGGCACAGTAAAATATTTAGATCTATTGACTGTGTTTGAAAAATGTAGAGGGCAAAAACTCTAGTGGTTTGATGCTGATACATTCTGAACACTTTAATCCACCCGAGTGTTTCCTTTTATCTGCCTGGGTTTCTCCAAAAGAGGGGAAACAGGCCTCAAGAATGTTCTCAAAGATCCAGCAACTTTTTCTTAAAAGCTCCTTACCTTCAATTGCTCCTTCCTAACACAGTGACGCTCAACGTTCTCCGTACCAAGGCACACTTTAAAAAAATACACCCACAGCACACCAAATGATTGATTCTAAGAGATGATCCTTAAATGACAGTGGGTGCAGAACCTGTTCCAGAGAAAACAAAATGTAAATGCTGGAAATTAAATCTGTAGTCTCACTGAACTATCATTTTCCTCTTGTCAATAAAATCTCACATGTGGAAATGTGGTGTGTACAGCATCGAAATGCGATGTCACAAAGGTTGAGAACATCTGTTTTATAGTATTGGCAGTTTATTGTAGTAGCCTCAAAACAACTTCTTGAACAAACACTAAAACAAAGAGGTGATAAAAATGACATTTTTGGTAAGAAGCCACATTAGTTTTGGGGGGGTTTTTTGGGTGGAAATTGGTTTTGACAAATCATATCTGTATTCTGCCAAGAAAGGTCCCACCAAAAAAAAGAATCAGGGCTACTGGTGTAGTAAAATATCTTCTGTCTTTCAGTATTGACGGGTTTGTTTTTCGGATGGTACAAGCCAGAGATCAAAAAGAGTGTCTGAAAATACGTTATGCTGTAGAAACATTTCATGAGACTCAGTGAGTTTGAGCTGAACCACACTTTAGTCAGTGTGTTGTGTGTATTTAGTGCACATCACAGGACTCTCTCTCCACCCTACAAACACTGAAATCTCTGTTTTTATTACTTCTGGTCAAAGTCACATCAAGGTGAATCAGTGCCTTGGTCTGACCCCTTGTGGAGCCACTCTTCCTAATAATAAATTGTACAGTGTGTACGCATACCTCTGCATGGCTTACGTGTGTATGTGTGCTTCTGGCTGGCATGACAGCCTGGCCTTGACGTTAAACATCTGTTGGGTGATTCATTCAGCTGAGGATGTAGAGTGACACCAAGGCACATCTGCCGAGGTGCAGGCGATCCCTGCAACCTGCCCCTCGTAAGGCCCCAGCTTCACCACCCAAACCACTTTTCTGATGATTGCGTCATTTTCCCTCCTCTCCACTGCTGCTGGTTCACAAAAGTGACATCCTGCTATTTCCCCCAGTTGTGCACACTGGAGAGCAGCAGATGCATAGCCTTGGGGAGATTTTAGAAATGGCAAACACAATGAAACTCAAGGGGGAAACCTGGGGGGAACAAAGGGATCCCAGATAAACCTCATTTTGACTTTGAGACATCATGCTAAAAATGCATGCGTTTTGCATTTGGAATGTGCTTAATTCATCACAATATAGTGGACAAGATTAATGTCTGAATAATGAATTCATTAGTCAATCAACAATAAATAAATCCACAAAAACTTTAATAATAGTGCTACTGTGTAAACCATTTAACAAGGGAATACAATCAAAATATCTGCTGGTTCAAGCCAAGATTTGCTGTTTTACCTCATTGTAAATTGAATATGTTTGGGTTTTGGACTGTTGGTTAGACAAAAACAAGCACTCTGAAAACTTGTTGTGGTCATTTTTCACTATTTTCTAACATTTTGTTGAATAAATAGTGAAACGATCTATCAAAAAAAATAATTGACACACTAATCGATAATGAAAATAATTGTTAGTGGCAGCCGTAGACAAGCTTGTATTTTATTTTGGCACAAAATCATCATCAGAATGTATTATATACTGATACACACACGATAAATGTATTCCGAGTATCTTTCCGAGTGGAAAGATTGAGAAATCATTTGAGTTTAAGTGACAGATGCTTCTCTTCACTACTGTGCAGGGCATTGTAATCACTTGAATGAATACAGCTTGACTAATTAAGGTTATGCAGTTGGCTGGCTCTCTCCAAACAAAGCCCAAGTAATGTGGATTGTGTTGTAGCACAGCCCCCATAGCATAGCATATATGAGAGCGGAGTTGATATGCTGCTCAGTCTGACGTGTCAGTTGGAAAAGTGCTAGAAAGATCAATCAGTCTAGCACTTGATTTTCAACATCACGTTCATGTTTCCACTTAGGTAAATATTTTGTTTTGGGATAATAAGCTCATAAATTGATTTTACTGTATTGTCTTGGTGCACCGCTCTCAGCACTGCTGTTACCATGACAAAAACACTGAGGAATATGACTGTAATAAATTAAAGAGAAATAGCTGAACAGCAAACACGGCCAATGCAGATGATGATGGGCCGCCATTCTTGAGCTCGCTGTGCATGTTTGGCACAGATAGAGTCCAAGGACGCGCAAGGCCTTTGATCCTGTCTCTGGGGCGTCCCAGATGTTCCAGCGCAGGGCAATGTCAAGTCTGGTTTATTTGCAGAGGTAATGCCCAGCCATTATATGTACAAGTCATCCATCAAACAAAAGGGAACATTTCAGGAACGCTTTTTTCTTTGCACGACTGAGCAATTGAGGTTTGTTAGTGAAGGGAGCCTTGATAGACCATAACCACATCTTCAGCTACATGTGCTTTAAAGGGCCCAGGATGTTTATTCAGGGCACCCATGGGACATTTCCTCTCCTAGTTGATGCAGATGTCTGAGGATATTATCTATCAGTTGAAGTAAAACTAAATGTAATATTTTCATTTCCATAGATGTCACTGAAGTAGAAGTTGTCCTTCCTGAAATCACTGAATCGTTTTAATCACGTGGAACTCATTTGAGTGCACTCTGACTGACTTATCATCTTTGGGAATGGTCTCAACCAGTAGGTGGCAGTATGATACCTGAATCAACAACTCCCCAGATCAAGACTCTTTAATCATTACTAAGAATAAGCACCCTGACTATTTCAATTGACAACTTGAAATATACAAAAAATCTGCTGCAGTTATTATATACAAAGTGGTATATTTAACCAAATATTTTTATTCTATTACAGATCAAACACCCATATTCAAATGCAAAGTCTGATTTGGCATTTTTATCACAGCTTAGAAGGGAAGTGTGTACTTTTCACCCATAAAGCTATGATATTTTACAGAGCAGTGATTTCAGCTGTAGCAATGAATTTGAAAAACATATGATATAAAATACATTACTATAGTATCTGACTAAAATACTTTAGAATCGGCATGCTCCAGAGTGTTTCCAATCAGCTTTTTATATTATGACTAAAATAAGTGCTCTGGTTAAAAACCACACCTATCCTTAGGCTATATAGCTTGTCTTTTAAATATAGCTTAATTAGATACTTGTATTTTAAGATGCCGAGGAGGCTCTTTTTGATTTAGCCTTGTATTTATAATAATTATAAAAATGTATTTACATAGACATATATTGTTTTTGTTCTTTTTGGGGGCTCAAAAGCAGTAAGGAAATGTTCTTTAGCTTAACCCTTGTAAATACAAGGAAACGCTCATGGATCTTATAGCATATTACTATCAGTTTGAATAAAACTGCTTCAGCAGTTCACCTTCATGAGAGCATATTTTCAACATCTTCTTCCACTTTGTAACAACAGTGCAGCCTTTATGCTTGATTCTTGGAATCTTTCGCAAATGCTTCTTCTACTATTGACGGTATCACTCTTCCAACTGGCATAGGGGAGGGATAGGGAGCTCTTTTAAATGCATATGTGACACCATTTCCCCTCCAACTATAACTTCAATCCCCACTGAAAGCAATTAAAAGGTAGCTGAAATCCAGTGCACCTAATGGGTTAATTTCTGAGCTTGTTGCTCCAGCAATACTGACACAATGAATTCTCTTTGTTTGTTTAGCAACTGAGCTCAAGGTGGGATTTTTTATTGACTCTTGTCAAGTCACAAAAGGATAAAACTTTGTGGCTGCACTGAAAACAACAGGCGTCCTGGATCAGACGGTATGAGAGGACACTGAATATTTTTGTAGCTTATTAAGTTACTTCTCAAAATGTATTTCCTACAGATATAAAAAAAATTTTAAAAAAGGAAGGTGCTTGCACAATCTGCTACAGTCACTGCCTCTGCTCAGAATTAGAGATTTATTTTCCGAGGAGGAAAAAAAAAATCAATTAGTGCTAAATTTATTCATGGATTTCTGCGATCAATGCGAGTCCACTCAGAGGGGCTCGGTGGGACCCAGTTCATCCCAGTTAATGTGTTTGAAGGGGAATCACCATTGATGTTGTGTTCTCTTCCTCTCAGGTCAAAGAGCATCGCGGAGCTGTCACGGCCCACCTGCCACACGGGTGGAACTTCTTCCCTCCAGTCCTCAGCGTTACCCACAAGGCACCTGGGCAGCAGAGAGGCATGGAGTGATGTGATGGGAAAGACAATCAGGTTAGTTGGCTGTGCTGAATTTAACGTACCCTTCCTGTCGGGGAGTCTCTTACTAGAGCTAATTCTGAATCCAATCAAGGCTGGGAATACTGGCTATTGACTTACCTCACTGAAAACATGCAATAAACAAATACAGAGGGAATTCATTATGTGTAAATTCACTCACAAATGGCTTTCACGCCAAGAGAATATTCATACAATTTACAGTAGCGCTCAGTGTACTCCTATTATGCTGGTCTGCTAGGTGATAAACAGCTGTTTCTCACTCTCTCGTTAATTTGCTGCAACCACTGTAATTTTAATTCACACGACCTTTGTGACTTCTTGATTGTTTTCATAATTCTTGCGTACTTCACAATGCTGCTCCGAAAGACAGGTGGTGTGATCTTCTGAAATGTTCCTTCAAGGATATTCCTTTCGCTCTTCGTATTGATTTCAAACAGTTCCTGCACACACGCTATATTTCAGGTCAATTAGACATATTTGGGCATTTGCAAATCATTTTTTTTTTTCCCTCTCAGATCCTGGAGCTCTAAAACTGCACTTTTGGCCCTAACAGCACTACTCAGATTCTCTGTGGAGCTTGACATTTTGATCCGTAACAGAGACTAAATCATAACCGTTTCCTTGTAAATACTGTTGCCTGCGGGGGCGATTTTAAATAGACTAAGAAGGACTTTTCACTCACTCACTTGTTTATATTCACAACTCCTCTAAATATGGACGGCTAAAGCCTTTAGAATATAGTGTGTATTGCATTGTAGCAGTGCGAGGCTGCAGAGTAAGTAGGGGACCCATAATTACACTAAATTATTGTTAGTAATTTTCTAAATTCCTCTGCTACACTTACAAATTATGTAATTATGACCACTTCCCAGAAAAATGGCAAATAGGTTGCAGTCATTCAGTGCAGACTTTCTTCACCAGACAATCTAATTCCACTATCTCTCTCTCTGTCACTCTCTTTGTTTTGTTTTTCTTTAAAGAGAATATCTTTAAAGGGTTTTTTCAGTCCATGTAAGAAAGAACAAGCTGCCTTTGTTTGAAGTGTTTGGTCTTGGCATCTGTGATCACTCTCATTAGGGCTCTCCTCACTGAGATCAAAAACACTCCAATTCATTTATTTTTATTTCAAACATATCATTGACTGCTGCCTGGGTTCGCATCCACATCTAAGAGAAAGTATTTATTTGAACCTAACAAACGCCCCTCTCTTCAACAATTTTAAATATAAATGGAGGAGGGATCGATTAGTCACTTGCTGATTTTGGTCTGTTTTCCCCATATCTCTGTAAAAACATAAAACGAGTAAATAATTCCTTTTTACCAATAAACGCAGAGATTGCAAGGAATCTTTATTTTGCCTCTAGAGAAAGTCAGTGCTGAAGTTTGACCCCTGTGCATTGTCATGACAACCGAGGTCTCTGACACTTCATGGTAAGTAGACGACAACATCCCACTACTACCATGTGCATGGTGAACCGGCAGTGCCCACACAAGCGGAAAGACTGACATGAACACTTTATTTATTTTTTTTTTTAATTGAGCTGCAAATGTTGTCAAAAGATGGAGTCGTTATTTTAGAATCCCTAAGGGCAAAATCTGCTCATGCAAAAAAGAAAAAGAAACGTATAATTAATACAGTCACATTAGGCCTGATGTGGGGCAACACAGATAGGATAATATTCCAGGTTTACTGTGGCGCGCTGAGCATTTCCCAGATTACTGATAGTGTTCAGTGCTCAGCGGCTGGCTCCAGGGAAACGATTGCTCCTTGTCACATCCTTATCAAAGGAGCGTTTTGTTCCTTCTTGCACACACAGTTCTTATTCCACAAGAAGGCCTGTGATCTGTTATACGTGTGTAGATCTTTCTTCAGCAATCCCACCCCCTCCCGCTCAATGCGCCGCTGAAGATCAATTGTGTTTTTACTGTATGTGAATGTGTATCAAAGAGTCCCCACAGTCAATGCCTCCACTTATAAGGTAATGTACTGACACGGGAGATTCCACGGGGACTGTGCAGAGCTCTCCATGTACAGAGGCTGTGCAGCAGAGGGAGCGGTTGGGAGGAGGGGGAACACAGCAGTCATATAGCGTGGGAGGAGGAAGCTGGATTGATAACACACACCACTTACACAATACTATCTTCACATGGAAGGCAAATGTGTGTGTGTGTGTGTGTGTGTGTGTGTGTGTGTGTGGAGGGGGACTTTCATAGCAGCAAAAACACTCACCCAGTTGTTTTATTAATCCTTCAAACTTATGAGGGTAGCTGTCCACACAGGAGGGGAATTATTCCCATGCATTTCAATATTGTATTGACCTTATAACTAGCCAAGTTTAAGTCAGAAATCCATAGTTGCTCTTGTCTGAGAAGTGGGCAGCCCAGTGCTCATCAGCTCCTCCTTCCTGCACTCGCTCTTTTACAGCTGAGGTGGGAGGCAGGTCAAATACAAGGCTGGGGTTTTGCTGGATTTAACCCAGCAAAAGGAGAGAAGTGGGAGGATGCAAGCCATGGTCTGTGCCTGTGTGTGTGTGTATGTGTGTGTGTGTGTGTGTGTGTGTGTGTGTGTGTGTGAGAGAGAGTGTATGGGTATTTAATAGCAATAGGATGTGGAGCGCATTGTCCCTTTTGATGTGTGTGTGTGTTTGTGTGTGCTTTTCTACGGTGTGTATGAATGTGTGGACACATTGGCCGTGACAGAAGGTGACCCCAGTGTCAGTGGTTTATTATATCCAGTTCATTTGCTAGGCCAGACTCCATTGGCTGTCAGTTTTACTGCCCGAGTGTGTCAGCTGGACAGTGTTAAGTCTGATGGAGTGTTTTTACCTCTGAAGCCATCCTGAACAGAAAGGCAGGGAGAGCTATATAACAGGCTCAGTGACAGGTTCTCAAAACAGGCAGGCCATGAATATGCAAGTTCTTCCACCAACAGCCAGAAGAAAAAAAAAAAAACTTGATGTGGCTGAATCTGAAAATAAGCAATTTCGCCATATTCAAGCAGCAGCATTGACACTTTCAGCATATTCCTCTGAGAGCCTCACTGTCTCTTCAATTTCATTTCTGCAGCGCGAGTTAGAGAAGAGAGTTTCTTGCCTGTTTCATCACTAAATATTAAATAATGTTTCATTATACTGTCACAACATAATGAAAACAGGAGAGGCATGTGCTAAGGGATAAAAAGAAATCATAATTGGATAGTTTTTAGAAGTTATGATATTTGTGCATTTTTTAATTATGTTATTTTGCACAAGTAACATGTCCTGATTGATTGGGATGAGGACCGCCTCTTAGCTCCAAATGTGCTTCCTCCCTCCCCTGTTTAATGCAAATTAAGCGAACATGTGCCTTTGAAATTGAAATGATCTTACTGCTTTCCTACAAACATTTCTGCAGAAGAAATGGAACTGTGTGTGTGCAAACACGTTCTTGCTGTAAGTTACATTTACCTCACCATGGCCATGCGCTTCGGTAGGACCCAGAATTAATGATTTATTTGTTAAGAAACAACAAATTTTTTAGCTGCAAATCATCTAAAAAACAGAAAGCTTTCCCTCACATTACATAAAAATGTAAAACTGGGAAAAACAGAAATGTTTCAGTCCTAGATCTGATTTTGTACCGATACCAAAACAATACGAGGCTAAAGTTAATGATATGATTATTTTTATTACATATTAATCTTTGGATTATTTCTCGACTGGTTTGGTTTTTTAAAAACATCAGAAAATAGTGAAAAATGCCTAATCACAATTTCCCAGAGTCCAAGTCGACACTTTGTGCAACCGATAGTCCAACTCTTGAACACTATATAAGACGAGCAAAAGCAGCAAACTCTCACATGTGAGGACCTGAAACCATCAGATAGTTAACATTTTTGCCTCTAAGATTACTTAAACCATTAACCAATTATTAAAATAGTTGCAGATGATTTTCTGTTGATTAACAGGCTAATTTCTGATATAAAACAATGCTTTATGATCCCTTACTTTGAGTTTGTGTGTGTGTGTGCGTGTGTGTGGAGAAGCGCACACATGGTAAATGCACACAGGCCCTGTGAGAGCCTCCGACCTCATGGCCCCGCTCTCCTGACGAATCAACACAGCGACTCTCTAATTACCTGCTATTGTCTAGATAAGCAGCAGCAGTAGTTATTGGCTCGTCCTTCCTTCAACAGTCTGCTTCTTCTGTTTTCTGGTTCCTTGTTCACATATCTTGTAGAGAGCAGGCAAATCGTTTGCAGAGAGATTGATAGGGATATTTTCATGCCTCGTGCCAGGTGCTTCGTAGACAGCAAAGTTTCAGGGAAATCAGACGTTTTGTGGGATTTTACTGTGAAAGGGGTTCAGGACAGGATCAGATTGGCTCACAGTTAAAGTTCCTCTGGTCTGGCTGCCGCTCTGTATGAGGGGAAAGGGTGGTGATGCTATTAACTGTACTCCTTTCCTGTTTAGAGGAAGGGACTGTACATTCCAGGACACACACACACACACACACATTCGATGGGAACTTATGAAGACATTCTTTTACATGAGCACAAATACTTTTATGAGCACCACCAAAACAAACTTTATACTTAGTATTCATTTTACAGCACATACACATGGGCGTGCACTTGCACATCTAAATTCATGCACATTCTCCTTCCTGCTCCGACAAACTTGCTCACTCAATGACTCTGTCTTCCTCTCCTACTTTGTCTCTCTCGTTTTCTCTCACTCCCTTTACTGGAAGGCCACTCTGATAGACCCCCTCATAAGGAGAGACACACCATCCCAGCTGATTCCAGGGGGAGTACTTCAGAGGCAGCACTTCCAGTGGCTTCAGTGCATTAAAGCTTTTACCTTTCGCTTCTAAAGGCATCGGGACAAAAACAGGCCGAGCTCTTTCTCTCCACCAGGGAGAGAGAGAATGCATTGTCTTGTGAGGACACTGATTACTTAGGAATCAGTCATCAATTATTCAAACGATGGCATACTGTATTGCATCCACCTTTAGTGACAAGACGGCCTTTCAAGGCTGGGAAGTGCAGAGACACACCCTGCCCGGCCCGCAATAATCAATACAGGCCTGGGTAGTTGACTTCCTCGCTTTCGTTTCAGTCAGTCTCTCTCTTTATACCCATGTGAAATTAGGGCCCTGGCATTACACATTTGGGAAACCTTAAAGTGCTAGCTGCTGAGAAGGCCACAGGGCTAAGGCAGGCCACCATGGAGGCCTGCGGGGTTTGGAAACACGCCCTTGGCATGTCCCGCAGTTCACTCCGCTGCCTTTTTGTCAAATTCTACCCACTCCTGTTGGTCTCGCCAGTGCCTGTTAACTCAGTTGATTAGCTGTAAGTGAGCCTGATGAATGTCCGCAGTTCATCAACAACACCTGGCTCTCAGGAGAATCAATGTTGCCTCAAGGTTGGAGATGGACAAAAAAAGGGGACTTTCTCTTAAACCGGTCAAAGATTGGACCACCCAGGATTTGCATGCTTGAGGTTTTTACTTTGCTTTTCTATCTTGCCAACACTCAACGGTGTTGCAGAGTTTTCCCTGGACCAGACTTCTGGCATACTTTGCACTCCAGCTCTTTAGTCACTGTCACTGAAGCACAAAGAGCCCAACACACAGCCCTGTGTCCTGTCCCAGACTGTCTGACCTCCCTTCTCTAGAAGCCTTCACCGCCTTGCAGTGTTTGCTAATAGAATATCCTCTTAGTCTGCCGCAGAGCCAGAGCCCTTATTTTGAACAACAGACCACTGAAAAAGGTCAAGCACCCCAAGCCAAAGAGCCAATTAAACAAATGAAGTGTAATTCACACCTGATCAGATAAAGTGGATGTGTTTTTCATTTATTTTTACTTTTATTGTCACGTGTTTCTAACATGTTGGTATTCCAGGGAGGTTTCTCTGACTTTCCTGGCTGTGTCAGGGTCAGTGGGCATGCCACTGATGTTTATTTGCGCGCCATTTGGCCTCTTAGAGTTTGCCTGTGTTGCAGCTCGTGACATGAAAGAGTGAAGAAAACTTGAATCATCATAAGGGTGAGGAAAAGTATGGGAGGAGCCAGAGGGAGGGAGGGAGAGGTTGGGAGGCTCACTGGAGGAGTTGGATAACAATGGCTGGAGTCCAAGGTCGGCTAATAGTATCTGACACACTGCAATTTTGAGGCTTATATCAACATTGTTTTTACAGCTGTAATTAAGCCACCTAATCAGAAGCACATTGGTCGGGACAGTCTGGGGCTGTGAGGGGGCAGACACACAGTGAGCTGTGTTCAGCCCTGCGGCAAGGCAGCAGCACCGCACTGGGCTTGGGCTAGGTGGAGGCCAGCCAAGAGAACTGTGGGTGGGAGATCATCCTGAGTGTGACACGCACATGCACACAGATGTACACAAGGGCTGTGCATTGTGAACCAAGGCCACACTGAATGAGTACAGATATGGATAGGGAGCAGTTTTTTCCTACATGCATGTATAGAACTATATATATATATATATATATATATATATATATATGTGTGGGAATTTTTGTGGTCCATCTGTCCAAATTATGTTTGAGGCTGTGTGTGTTTCACTATAGTCTCATGGTGACGTGCATATCTGTGTTTTATCAAGTGCTCAACTATGCCCAAATCTTTACTTATGCTCGCATGTGTGCTCATGTGCATGTGCATTTGTTCAGTGGACATTTTATGGCGTGTGCCCTAAAAAAAAACAGCGTGCAAATGTGTATATGAGAGAGAGAGAGGCAACATGTGCATGCGTGCGGTCGCCTCAGCCCCACAGAGGTTCACCCCACCCATGTCAGGGCCCAGTGCCGAGTCACCCAAGTCTCAAATGGCAACAGCACACAGACCGGCCCACACACACACACACACACACACACACACACACACACACACACACACAGAGCAGGACGCGGAGCTCAGCTGGGGCCAAAGTCAACAGATGAGCTGGTCTGAACTGGCTTGCTGTGTGTTCTGATTGTAAATTGCACTGGTGATGATTAGAGAACTCCAGCACAGGATGTCGACTCTTAAAACTGTCCAGAGAAAATAATTTTCTACTATGTTCAGGAAACCTTTTTTTCTTTCTCTCCTTTACACCGCTCCCCACACCAACCTCCCCCCCCCTCTTTAATTTAAACATCATGGGGCTGTATGTGAGGAGGTGGAAGGAGTTGGTGTGTAAATTGGTTTAAGGCCTCCAGAGTACAAAAACCCAGACAACTGAGGCTGTTTAGAGTTTCATCTTATCTCTGCAAGTGCACACACGGACCCATAGATTTCATACCCATGCATGCACTTGCATAATGCTCCTAAAATGCGTACCATTTATTTGTGTGGACATCTGCATACACTTCTCTTGATCTGTGTATGTTGGAGCAGGACATCACCCTGTGATATTTCACTGTGTCCAGGTGTGTGTGCATTGACAGGGTCACTGTCAGAAAGTGGGAAGAAAGATCAATGAGGTTTTTTGTAACAGAGCCAGAGGTTGATGGGGATGAATGATTATTGTTCTGCTCTTTACCGCCTACTCACTGTGTCATGATGTCATCATCCTGAGCTTCACAGTACTGGGCTAGTCCAGCTTGTTGTACACCCCCACAAAAACCACACCTTTCTGACCCATCTTCACTCACTGACACTACGCTGGGTACGTCTGATGGGACTGTCCAGAGAAACAAACCATGCCTATCAGTGCCTATGGTAGCATTATAGATAGCTCATCTTTGCTATGCAAAAATATATTGGCATCAAGAAACAGGCCTAAAATGACAAGCTGTTAAGAGTTTGCTGAACGTCCTGCAGTCTGTAGCCAGCTGTCAGATTTTGTCCCACATCCTTGCCCCCCTGCTGCGTCTCCCAGCTTGGTGACCGTGAATGTGTTAGCAACTACTGAGTCCTTTCACCACGTCCTTCGGGCTGATTTAGATTTATGTCCTTTTTTAAAGACCTTGCCGTTCCCTTCCTCTACAGATGACATTTTTGCTTCTCTGAGTCATACAGTGTATGCATTGATTAATTTTCCAAACATGGAATGCTTCGAGGAAGTGAAATAACAGGATAGAGGTACGAGAGGGAAAGATCGACAGAGAGAGAGAGAGAGAGAGAGAGGGGAGGATAAGTTTGGGTGACTTGTCTTGAAGGGTTAGGGGTGCAGTAGTTCCTCTTTCCCTCCGCTCTCCCTCCTTCTCTCCCACCTTCACAGAAATGTCCAGCTTGATTTAATCAGGGAGGCAGAGGGGAAATCAAACTGGGCGTGGGACCAAAAGCCTCCATGTGGGGACAGGCCTGGCCCTGTGACCTAATCGACCCCAGGGGCAGGCAACAAAGACAGCCAGTGAGCTTGTGAAAGAGAGTCTGTTAATATTTGTGTAGATGTGTCTCTGTATGTGCATGTGAGTGACTTGAGTTAGGGAATGAGGCTGGTGGGGAGCAGGGAGGATGTTAATGTGTCCCTCAGGTGGCGGCAAGAGCACAGTCACACACAGACTTGTGTTTGACATGAAGAAGGTGGGGAGAGTATTTCCTATGCCACCACGGCCTCCGCCTCCTTCTTTTCCCGCTGTGCGGTTCAGACATTAGAGCCGGCATTGAATTCCTGTCGGCAAGCTGCAGGTGGGGAATGGGCCACGATTGCTGTGCCCCGAGGCCCTGCAGGAGAGTCGCTGTCTTTCTCAAACATGCTACACCTCTTTCTTTCTTTTGTTACTCCATTTCTTTTCATCCCTCCTCTCCCTCTGTCTTCTCTTTGCTTGCTTCCTCCCCCCCGTGTTTCAGGACTGTTTACGCAAAATGATGGTTCCTCCTCAGCTCGCCGGCTTGTGGTTGCCCGAAACAAATAAATAAATCCATGAGGACATGCATTCATTCACAAACAGTCTGCGCACACCCCACAAGCACATAACAAGATGAGAGATGGAGAGAGAATGTAAGCTGTGGGAAGAGAAAGTAAATTAAAAACAAATCATGGCATGACTATGGAATGCAAATGGCGAACGGCGGAGACAACCAACTAAACAACGGCCATGGGATTCTCTGGCTCCCTCATCTGTGTTAAACAATAATCAGGAAGAGTCCAGATTTAAAACTGAGATTCATTCATTCAACTGTGACTCATTTTGCTGAGCCTCGCAGTCGTAAAGATGACATGAGGTTCTTAATTTTACTTTGTAACAGAACAATTTAAAAAGGTCCAACACCTTGTGTTACTGAAAGCATGTTATTATAGTCTCAATATAACCCAGCCAAGGCTGGCTCCGACAAGGGCCCGGTAGTGTGCAGTATGTATTCAAACTGCAGTCATAGGTCCTGAGGGATGTCTCAGTGTGCGTGTGTGTGTGTGTGTGTGAGTTCACGAGAGGGACTTGGATGTGGAAAGACCCAGATTTATACGTTTTGCTCTTGGAATATCCCAGAGATATGTTGGAGGCAGCAGGGGGATTTTATAAAAGTCTTCTCCAGTTTCTCTGGTTCAGCATTTTGTCGTAGTGAGGACATTACGTGGTGACAACAGGCATTAAAATACTCCCCCCCCCCTCCTGTTTTCCCGTTCACACCCGTCTGTCTCTGTTCCTTTCTCCATCTCTTGCTTAATTCCTTTCCAGACAGCGATTTCTTCCCAGAACACAGGTTTGAAGCAAAGTCAGAGTTAAACTCTACAGATGCTCATGTTTTTCTAAAACTTAAAATGAAATCATTAATTCAGCTTGACTCAAATGACATTTAATGCAGTGGATGAACTGAACTTTACGATTCATGGGAAACACTGGGACCACAAACATACAGGCTGTCTGTTCTGGAATTGTTCTTCGCCACATCCCGCTCCACCAAATAATGACTCTTTCCCTCTCAGATGTGTTGCTGCTTCTACCATTACACTACAGCAAGGGCTTCATTTCAAAAGCTTTTTCCTTGAAGCTAAATACTTATCTTATTCTAATGGTACTCCTGAGAACAGACCGCTTATCCTGATATGAATTGAAAATTCACTAAAGGAAGCAGCCATGGCATGAAATTTGAAGCATAAAACATAAAACGGGGCCTAATACTTGAGGGGGCAATGAAGAAATATTTACACTAAGTTCCAGTTTTATTATTAATATACATACGGTATATGAGTAAGGTTCACTCATATTACATGTTTGAGTCTGAGAAAAGGAGCATATATTTCATTATGTGACTACTGTATGTGCCAGTGTGTGTGTGTGTGTGTGCCTGTGTGCTCGCTGAAGACTCTCTCTGACATTAAGCCAGATTAAAACCCCATTCATGACTCTGGTTGCTGTTTCCACAGCACCATAAAGAAATCATTTAGGTCAGAGGAAATGATTAAGTGTTAATAATATTGTGCCAGTTCTCTCTTTGTGGATATGGATGTTAAAGTAAACTGCAATACCAAAATGGTCTGTTTGGGTGGTTGACTAGATGTGAAACCGCATGAGTGTCCTTGGGACCGGCTAGTTGTTTAGTGTGTGTGTGTATACATATGTGTGTCTGGGCAAGTGCGTGTGTAAGTTTGCGTATGTGTCTTCACCAGCTCTGGCAGGAAGTTGGGAAACCACTGGGAGCTCCTCCAATAGTACCTACTGTGGACTCATTTGTTGACTCAGTGATGGTTAGAGGGGCAAGTGACACACACACACACACACACACACACCTACACACACACACACATACACACACACACACACACACACACCTACATACACACACCTACACACACACACACGCGCGTGCTGAGAAAATAACATCAAACTTTTAAGAGGCTACAGTGTATAGCTGGAATGCAGTTTGCCTCCTCCTCATAGTAATCCACAGTAGTTTCATACAATTTGAATGACAAACTGCACTGACAGCCAAAGGGGTGCATTTGGTGGAAGAGAGGAGAGAGACTGGGACCAGCACTATGCTGCAGCTCAGGTGTGCTTGCAAAACTCTGGATGAAACCACATGCCTTTTCTCCAGTAGCTCTGCTCGAATCTGGGCCTTGAGAAAGGACTTTATTTTCCCTTACCTAAAATGGTCCTGAGGTGCAAAAAGAAACTCTGATTCACACATAGCTGACTGTGTTATTTTTAATTTATTTGACAAAGCCTCAGCTGTGTAAGTCATCAGAGGGATCCTGGTAGTTCAGGCATACTCTAATGCAGCCCAGACTTTAATAGTTAAAACTCAACAGCACAATCAGATCACCAAACCAAACAACACTTAGGCCTCAGTAAGAGTCAGCTCTCTGAGTCTCTTACGTTACTCTCTCAGCCTTTTCAGTGGATGTCTACAGTGAACAGGATGCCCAGAGGCGCAGCATTGAAGATGAAAAGGTTCAGGAGTATTACATATTACAAAATCCAAACAAAATGATATGATGTAATTGTATGGAATAAATAGTTATCTTCATTAACATTTCAGTAATTTCCATTTGGGGTATTGCAAGCGGTACACATGTATGCATGTCTAATAGTTACTAATGTTAATTTTCACCTCTGATATTTGTTTTTACTTATCATAGAGTAATGTGGACCGCTGGGGAGCCTATTGTTAATAAGAAGGGCAGATGTAATTTCAGCACACTGCGTTAAAACACGGGGAGTTGCATCTGGTGAATGGTCAATATCCTCGATCGATGCTGTTCAAATTTGGGCCTGACAGCTATGAATTGTATTATTTTGGGCAGAGTGAAGAATGGATTTAGTGGAATTGTTATGTTTTGGGAATTTAAGCCCAATATTTATTTTGTGTACATACACGATTTAGAGTTTGGGGTATGAGGCATTTGTTTTGGGTCAAATCACTGCAGGCACATAAAACTTTAGCTCCTGAATTCTATAACAACTCCACATGTAATTTAGAAATATACAGTGCCAGCTACACCAGGGTTCTCTTTTTACTTTTCTAACTGCAGTTTCTGAAAAGCTACAGTACATGTTTGATAAGGCATTGTGATTAAATAATGATGAACTACTTCATTTTTACTTGCTCTTCAGGAAAGAAATCTTCTTAAGAAGGTAAATAAGACTGAAGCGTTCCAATGTGCTCTAAATTGGGAAAGAAGACAATTAGGCTGGCTTGTGGCTGTCAGTCAACCCACTGTTGCAAGGTGTTTTTTGAGGTGAAATCAAGCAGGCGGACTAGGGGAGAGGTGGTGTAGTGAGATGGAGAGGCCAGGCAGCCAAGGGGCTACACTACAGTAGCCGAGTGCTGGGGAGGGAAACACCATTGTACTGTTCGTTTGGAGACATTCTGTCAAAGCCGGCCCAGGCTGACACCTCGGATCACAGTTTGATAGACGGAAGAGTAGCTCTCGCTGACTAGGTCCTATTAAGGTGGATGTTTTCAAAGTTTGGGCCTGGCACTAGGGAAAAAATAGGAAGGACACAGAGGGGAAGTGGAGCCTGAGCGGCGCTGACATGCTTCAAGACCCTCTTCCCCAAACGCACAGTCGGGGGTCAAATCGCTTTCCTTCCTTCACCCAGTCTGGCCTGGTGTCCGACTTACTGAATGTCTAATAGAGAGAGAGAGAGAGAGCTTGAGATAGCCACGCAATGCTTCACAATCGCACACACTCGCACAGTCACATATGGAAATGTGCACTAATATCATGCACATGCACACACCAAACTACAAAGCGTGCATGTATGCATTTTAACACGTGCTCGCAAGTGTTCACGCGAGCATAGATGCACACAGATGTCCGTATCTGCATATGTAGTTTTGCGTTCTATGGTGAGAAGACTGAGGTGTGTCCAGTAGGATTAGTGCACGTATAGGTTTCCGGGCAAGACTGTTTGTACCCCACTGCAGCCCCCTCTCCTGGATCAATGCTCTCCTGCTGTCACAGAGTAGTGAACAGGCAGAGGCAGCCAAGAGAGGCCTGCTAGACCTACAGAGGCACAAAAGCATTGAGAGGTAGTAGAGGGGGGTGGATGGTGGGGGCGACGCTCGAGTGTGTGTGCGTATGCGCACTGCTAGTCGTCAGAGAGGGGTGAAAGCAGACACACTGCACCTTGACCACCTATTATGAAGCTCTTTGCCGCGATGTCAAGTGAAAGCAAGTTAATTGGGTGAAGCTGTAGAGCATGTTAGGGCGGTGGTTGAGGGCTCGCCGGCTTGACAGTTGAGTGTCAGTGGGACCCAGTCAAGTGTGGCTGAGAGACAGAGCCCTGTCACCGGGCCTAAAGCAGGGCCGCTGGGGCTGTTAGGGAGAGAGACCGACCCCTCCCTACACACACACACACACACACACACACACACACACCCAATTACATTCACTCATCCCCTCTGCTGCACGCCCACACTCTGTCACAAATGAAGATTATTTTAGAGAGAGTTAAATTATTACCTTTTGTGTAAGTTAAAGAATTGACTGGATTTTGTAAAGTTATCACAAATTGCCGTGATAATAAAGTGATAGTTGTAATCATTTCCCTGTGGACCCAAGACCCAAAGTTATTGTTCTTGTTAACTTTGGATATAAAAAAAAAAGATTCTAAGCAAAATGTGTACCTTGTGCAGTTCATGGTGCATATCATGAACTGCACAAGGCACACATTTTGTCTAATTCTATATCTAATAGAAATAGAAAAGACATTCAGCATGTTGTTAAGTTGATTATTTATAAAGATAATTATATCAAAATAAATGCTCATAATATCTCCAATGAGCATATCTTGGAGTTTTTTGTTTTATTTGTTTTAAGATTCTACATACCGTTTGACATTCTTTAAATTGCCTCTCATTATCAGATGATTGCTGACCATCAGTACTTAGAACCGTGACTCAAATTGCTATTTTATGTGGCAAACTAATCTGTTTATATCTTTGTTATCGTGGTTTTATTGTACAACATAACCGCCAAACTCACAACTTTTTTTTTCTGTTTCTGTAATTCCAAAACCCTAATTGAATACTAATAACATTGACTGTATTGAACAGTATTCCCATTTTCACTGGTTTTCCCTCGATGTATTCATTAAGGCAATGAGTGGGGGGCCTGACAAGTTATTGACAAACCTAAGCAGAACTTAATGAAAGAGGCCCCAAATATTCACCGTTAAGCAATTCCCCCGGGGAGGGTTATAGAGCAGCTTTGCAGATAGTGTCGGAGGGTTGCGGGATGCCCATTTATCTTCCTAAAGCTCACATTCAATCTCCATCACACTGTCAGATGGAAATGAGACCCTCGCTTTTGTACCATTCACACCCCCAGAAGTGCTCTCTCTCAGTATGACAAAAAAATACCCTAATTAGAGAGGATTGAATGATAGATGAGAGGAATACGGCCGTGGACCAGAGATCATTGTGTTTTACACCATGTTATGTCTATGGCTGTGTTATTTGTGCTGAGCAGTGTGGGAATGAAGCATGGCAGCAGATCCCCTGCTATGGGTGTCTCAACATACTCAACGATCCATAATGTAGGCCTTATGAAACTGATGGGCCAGAACACAGTCTCTATTCTGAAAGGCACAAAGCATTTGACAAGGTTGTTAGGACTTTGTTCGGCCACGGTCACCGATTAGGCTAATCCTGTGGATTCGTGTTTGTATCAGGCAGTGCAGCAGCATAGAAGAGACATTCAGACCTCTGCCCCCAAGTTGAAATTTACATACTCTGTGTCAAGGTGTTCCTAAATTTTATATTTACTTAAAAAGTCATGAATTAATGACCATGTATTTTTTATCAGAATTTAGGCAGTTGAGTTTAGTGCATGGATGTTTGGGATATCCAAACCAAATCCAAACCTGCAGCTACACACGACCCCTTTGACACTGAATGAACCACCACTTGCCTCAGGTAGCTCTGCAATAATTAAGTTAATTTGATTATCCTGCAGTACAATATTCACGAAGTAACACATCTCACTGAACCACATTCCTGGATTGTAAAAGTAAGCGGGAGGTTAAAAATATTATTTGAAACAAAACAGTTGGATGTGCTTCATTGGAGAAGTCCTCTAATTGGTCTTTAGCACTTAGTGAGTGTTTCACATAAACTATGCAGTTATCCTTACAGTCTTAACCTCACGAGTGTCACCTAAAACCTGAGCATCAGCTTAATGCAATCAGATACAATTTTAAAATCAAATTCCTCAAACATTTTTACCATTGTCCAAATGTTCGCCCCCTGTCTGATTCTACTTCATGACTCCCTACTCCTCTACTAACAGCTTTGTAAACTGCTTAAAGGACCATTATGTCTCCTTACTTCCTCTGTCATAATGGGTTAAATGTACTGTAAGCAGTCGAGCTGTTAAGTTAAAAGGCTATAAGCAGTCAAGTGAACAGTAGCTCTGTTATAAAATACTTTTTCATTGCCATCTCTGTAGTCTATTCATTTTTTATAATCCAGATATTAATAGAAACAACTATAAATCAACATTATGAAAAAGCTAATTCACCTCAGTATATAGAATATGTATTTGTTCTGTGCGTGGAATATTTTAGTCACCACCAAACTACACTATCCACAGTCGACCACGGAGATCATAAACAGATGACTCATTGACATTGCATAACTTGTTAGTGATCATTATGACATAAATCTTGATATATATTAGGCTTATTCTAACCTCAGCAGTTGGCCTTGTTGCTCAGTTACTACTAATGATATTCTAGATATCTCGGTGTCTTTAGGTGAGTTGATACATTGTGGCATAATAAAAATATGATTTTACTAAAATTAAAGCCATGTAACATAGAATTAAAAAGTAAGGTATAATGTTTAGGTCACCAAAATTTAACATTTATAATAACGTCTGTTTTTGTCTTTACCACACCATCTTTATTATCTTTATTAATAATAAGGTTTTACTATGTTGCTTCATAATACTGCCCAAATTTAATTTAATATATTTATGCTGTAGGAATTACAGGACAGTCCATACTTACTGTGCTGTGATTACATAACAATTTAAACATTTCAATGAATGTAATAATACACAAGCTGTGACGTTGCAAGAAACCACTTTTCTTATTCTCCCAATCTATTGTAATTAAAAAAAAAAAAAAAGACAAGTTTGGGGTCTAATTTTTAAAAGTTCCTCGCAAAGAAAGAAAAAAGGGTGAGAAAATCAATAAGCCATTTTAGTCTCTATCTATCAAAGCGGATTCCTTCTTGTCTGTTTTAAAGTGGGGATGTGGCACTTTAATAGGATAGCGCGAGGCTGTTTGAAATGTATGCCAATGATTCCTGTCATTTCATGGCAGCCCGGCCATGGTTCACTGAGCGCCCACTTCTCCCCTGTCAGCTCGACTGAAGACAAGCATTTAGTTGCAAACTTTGAGCAGGTTGCGCAAACCAGAAATGATGTGACTGCTACTTCCAATCCCCATCCTTCTCTTTCATGCTGCAATGCCACTGGCGGTCACAGAAAGGGGAGAGGCGGGCTCTTTCCCTCATTTAACTGAAGAACATGCTGATTTAGTAAAAGCCTTAAAGGTGAATAGACTAGAGGGGGGTCGACATGACAAGAGGAGAGGATGGGGAGGAGAGGAGAGGGTGGAAGTACGAAAGGTAAAAGGGGGGTAGAAGTCAAAGGTTATCAGTTGACCTTTTGTGCCATATGTCGAGCCACCAGAATACCTGCTTTGTTAAGTTTGTTGTCATCATATTAATTAAATCCATTTAGGTTTGTACATTCTCTCCACTCATGCTCTTATACCCTACAGCTTTCATTTCTCATGCACGGCCAGTATAATTTTCCAGATATTGAAATAATGTCCCAACCACAATTTTTTTTTTAAAAACAATTTCTGTGTCTTAACACTGTAAGTCAGTATAAAGTAGCCCTGCTGGCTAGCTGACAGTTTGTGTGTGTCAAGGCCACGACCACGGCCCTGTATTTTCTGCCTTGTAGCACACCAAAGTAAAATCGCTTGTCAGGCCGAGGTGTCTGTGAACTGACAAGATGCCCCAGTGACATTTCAGCTCGAAAGAGCAAGTGTCTTGCAACCGAGTAGTCAAATATCAGAGAATAGGTCAAGCAGGGCGGAGCTGAGTGCTATCCGGAAGGCCAGTCTCTACCAAACGCCAAACGCCCCCTTGACTTTGACAAGTGGGACTGCTGTGGGGTCAGTGAGGGCAGCGAAGGGGGCGGCTGTGCGACGGAACAAAGTGATGTTCTGTTGGGCATGGCCAGACAGTGTGCACCTTATTGGCTTCAAAAGGGAAAAGACATTGACATTGATTAATCTTCTTTAACCCTCTTGAACATGAAGAGAGTGTTGGGGAGCTTCGAGTGGAGGGGGGTTTGGCAGCCCCATAAGATGGGCCACTCCAGTGGTTTGTACGGAGCATGGCCCCCTGAAATGTACTCTGACATTCATTAGAATATCTTTGACACCTATCATGGGGGGGCCGGCAAGGCTGGAGGAGGAGAGCATGGTCTCCAGTGATCTCAGTCACCCCCAAAATCTGTTAGATGGGGTCATGTGATAAACAAGATAAACAATGGAAGTTAATCAAGTAGGGACATAAAGACGTGGCTTTGTTGACATGACATTGGCTTACACAGTTTAGTTTATTGTTGTTTATTCAACTAGGACAACATTAATTACAACATGAACTTACAAGGAGTGTGATGAAGTGTGCTGGATGGATCACTTTCATCCACAGTCTTTGGGACAGCCTCCAATCCATGCACACTGATGCATAGAAATCTGAATGAAACAAAGAAGCGCCTGAAAATAGTGCATGCCTTTGCACTTACAGTAATGCGTCCATTCCAATGGCCAGTTGCTGTTTTAAATACGTAAAAGCCTCTACATTGTAACTTGTGCGCTTTTGTGTTTTTCTGCTGTTCTTCTGTTTTTGATGAATTTAAATGGAAACAGAAAGAGAGAGATAGAGAAAGAGAGAGAGCATGTGTCAAAGTCTTGACAGCCATCAAGGCAATACGGCGGTGCTGACATAAATATTTAACACTGAGGGGCAACCTACAGCATGTCATGTCACGGCCGTGATTAGGGTGAACGGTGACCCCCTCTCATATAACATGGTTTTATGTTGGAGAGTGGCGGGGGGGCATGTGTCAGCGCTTCATAGGCTCCGTATCAGAGGACAGACGATGCTCCCTTTAACCGTCATTTCCATAAAGCCATTCCTTTGGAACAGTGTTCCCCATAGGTCTGGACTCCCTACCTGCTTATTCCCCCCGTCTCCAGGTGTTGCAGAATCCTTGCAGAACGAGCTGCCTCTGAGACCACAGTGGAAGTGTGTCTGTGTGTGTGTGTGTGCGTGTGTGTGTGTGTGTGTGTGTGTGTGTGTGTGTGTGTGTATGTCACTCTCCTTGACAACGGACCTCTTAAAAGGCTGATGGTGTAAGTCCAGGGAAGAAGAGCTGTTTATCATTCAGCCAACATCATTTGGTTGTTTCTCATCGATTGGTTCAAAAATGTTTTTCCAATGTTATATCATTGTTTGCAGGCCGTCAAGGGTGAGCCCCCTGTGAATAATTCCAGCATTAATTGGAAAGAAATCCATACATGGAACTTCACTTGCACACAGGATCACAGTTCCTTGAAGAAACAATTACAAAGCATAGAAAGGTAATCAATGGCCAAGCCTTGCCATGAAATGTCACCATATGAAACTGATATGGCCCTGCAGTATTAGCATTTATTAGTGGGTCTTCCCCATAGTATGAAGTAAGAAATAAAGTACAGTTAAAGATAACTCAAAAGGCGGTGAAGAGTGTCACATTCCATATTAGCTAAATATATATATGTAAGTAAATTAAACCTCATTTGTAGTTTGCAGAACCTCAATTAATGAGTCATTAATTCACTTTAGCAGCACATTCTTTTTTTTTTTTTTTTTTACTCTTTTAACCCTCTGGTGTTTATACAGTGTTTCTTCTAATCACCTGTTTAAAACATTAGAATGATAATAGAACCAGCTGACACAATCATATGCAATTATTCATTCTTTAAACCCACCTATAACTTGATAGACAGACAGGGAGAGAGAGAGAGCGAGAGTAATGAGCTTGCCTGTTTTTTCTGAGTCATTCCAATGTAACAGGCCACAGCTGCATAATGTTAGAATTTATTCAAGGTTTATTGGGGTCAGGCCTCCCTACTGTAAGTCAACACGTTCATCATACTAATACGTTAACCTCCACTATTGATTTGTTGCACTGTTTGCCCCAGAAGCAAATGGATAATACTAATAAAACTAAAAGCAAAATAAAAATATTTTATTTAGCAATTATCGAAGGGTCTGAAAAACACCATATTCCACATTCAAGTGTGAGGCAACTTTTGTTGCTCAAATCTCAAAGGTTCTATCTCAGTCTACCTCTATGTCATCCTACTAATATATTTGTCTGTATACCTATATAATATCCATACCTATATAAGATCCATACCTATATAATCAAACTGAGACATTTTCTTCCATAGAAACGGGTCTCTATTGAAGAGAATACAAATCTGCAAACAAAAGAAGTTGCCTTTAATAGGCAAAAGCCTGATTGGATGACAAGAAAATATTAGCCACAAAAGTAGGACAGAAGCACTTGACACTATATAATTTACCTTCAGCACTTGGGAGTTTACTCCTTTTCCAGTAGGCTGAGCTGATAGCTCTTCCGGTAGATGACATATTACACCAGTCCTGTGGTCATACCCAGGCTCCATCTCTCCAGTTCTTTGTTCAGTCACAAATCATTCTGTGGGCTCCCTTAAGTGCATCTGTGTTTGTTAAGTGCCCAGACCATAGACCGTGGTGTTAATCCAATTTGTCCTTAACATTTTTTCGAGCAGTTGCCATGTGGTGGGGTGGTTAACAGAGGATAGTGACACACCTGGGAGAAAATGAAATAAGTCTCCCAAGGTACAGGAAAGGGATGAACTTGAAACAAACAACACGAGAGGGGATGGAGATGGGCTGTGAGTGCTGGTACCTGTCCCTGTAGTCGTTTACACTCACACACACACACACACACACACACACACATCGTCACATACAGTGAGAGACAAAGTCTCTTATTAAATTTTAATGGGAAGCCTTTTTAGGCCAGCCCTATTGTCTTTCCCATTAAAGTCTCGGGGATACTGGCATCTCTCTAGTGAACGGTGACAATAGAAGGCCCTCATATACTTCCCTCCCCACCTCACTAGCAGGGTAGACCGAAGTGGGATGTTATTATTATTTCATGCCTCAGAAGAGTCCAGTGCTCACTTTAGTGCTTGGTCACAGCAGTGGAGCATCCTGCTCAGGGAATGCTCTGAGAGGTGCTCTGAGTGCACATACTATTGTTCACTTCAGGTTGTGTGCCATTTTCTTATGTACCCCCTGAGCGGAAGAGAAGCGTTGTTATTTCAGCCTTGTTTCGCATGGTAAGACGAGGAAAGCATTTAGTGCTCCAGAGGAGGTCAAAGGTGACATGCAGCGTAATGGACAAGCAAACTGTAAAATCCTGTTCACAAGGCCTATCCACAATAAGTCAAACTAATTGAAGTCTACATTACAGTAGCAATATGAAGGCAGAAAGTACTTGTAAAGTCAAGTAAATTTTACGACTGTGTTCACAGGTTTTAAAGTATTAGAAAGGCCAAATGTGCAATAGAGTGCATGGGACAGGTGAAGTAGTATTCTTCTGGATTCCATTGGCCCAGTACACATAGCTACATAAACACCTCTAGTTTCTGGTTGGTAGATTAATCAGATTACTAGTCAATGGCGTTGTGTCTTGAGTTTCATGCAGCCACTAACAAAACAGACTCAATAACAAGACTCCAAAGCACAGTACTGTCAGTAAAGGTCAGATGGTAATAACAGACATTAAATCCTCTTAAAGACTGAGTCGGGAAACATAGAATGCAATAAAAGCCAGAAGCAAAGACTACTATGCGAATTAAAAAAGTCCCAAGTTTCTTATTTACAGTACTTACTAACTACAGGTAACCACAGTAAAGCTTGTCCTGTCCTTAGCCGTCGTCCTAATTTTAGCAAGAGTAAGCATTCCTTCTTTGTCAGATAAAAGAGGCCCTGGATTGTCCATGTTGTGGCTTTTTCATCAGGAGGTTGGCACAATATGCCAATGCAATTAAATGTCTCCAGCACACTGGATAATGGTTGGTTCGAATAGTGTTTATACTCTCTTTACCCCAGGAAGAATACACTTGTTGGTGTCGACTGAGTTCAGCTTGTTGGCTTTTGGTGTTGTATTGATTCATTCCTCAAACCCAAAGTGAGAATAGAGATGCAGGTGGACCCGAATGAAGTTCCAATGGATTCCTGCCTTTTCTCCAGAGGGCCTTTAGCCTCTAGAAGGCTCCCCAAACAAGATCAATCCACCTGTTAATGTCTGATTCTGTCAAAGTCAGAAACCGCTTTCCTTAAATCAGAATCTGGTTTCCTTAAGTCAGAAACAAGTTTCCTTTTAGCACTTGGATGTTGTGTGTCGCTATCTCTACAGTCCCGTGGGGAATTAAATGTCTTCACTAAAGCCTTACATGCAACCATTGTGTGAGTAAAAGTTACAATTACTAGCGTCAAATATTTTCTAAACCTGAGGTTCAGAATACTGATGGTTAAATTTCAATGTGAATGGATTGGACAAAATATAGTAAACACCTAAAACTACTGTGTGTTCTCATTCCTCCTGCTCTCACTCTACCGCCCACCCAGAGCCTGGTTCTACTCGAGGTTTCTGCCTGTTAAAAGGCAGTTCTTCCTTGCCACTGTCGCCTAGTGCTGCTCATGGTGGAATTGTTTGTTCTATACATATAGAGTTGGTCTAGACTTGCTCTATATTAGCAAGTGCTATGAGATAACTCTGTTATCATATGGCGCTATATAAATAAAACTAAATTGAATAGAATTGAACTATGATGTGATTATCAAATGCCTAATTTGGAAAAGAACCTCTGTTTACCTTCAGAACATGTCCTCAAGTCCTCTTTGGATTTCTTTCAGCAAGGCCCATGCTCCAGAGCATCTGATAAAAGTTTATTGATGTTTTACATCTGATTTGTTGGGAGGCTATGGAAGGCATTGTGGTCATTAGACCACCCTTGTTAATGAATTCCGGGAATATGTGGACGCTATGAGGGAAAAGAGCATAGTGAAGTGTAACTGATGGTTTTCTAGTTCTTTAGGGAGTTCTGCTGTACGACACAGCAGAGCAATCATTAGGGCTAATGGCTCCTGTTAGATGGCAGTTGATATCATCATAGATCCACCGTCTTTGGCTTTCTTCAAAATATATATTCATCCAGATGTATAAAAATGTGAAAGATGACTCATCAGACCATATTTTCTATTATTTCACTTCACAGGCTTTATGCACCTTTCCCTACAAATTTGCACAGTTGCAATAAATGAAAAGAAAAGAACAGAAAAGGAAAGAAATTGCTGCTTTGGGCACGGTGACCACTAAAAGAAAATCAGGATGTTAACAGCAGCTGCACCTTTTTATATTCACAGAGAAAGTGACAGTTCAGCAAGGATGTTATTTTTAATTGCAGAGAGCAAATATAAATCATTGCCTGAAATCAGGTGTGACCAATCCTTTATTGTAAATGTTGAATTATAAATTTATGTATGTATTCCTCTCTTACAACCTTTCAGCGGGTTGTTTGGGGAGTTGGGATTGTTAGGTGTCTGTGCATTCCGAAGACATCTGAGGGTATAATTAATGAAAAATAGACTAGCTGTGACCTTTGAGCAAAGTGATTGACACAGATAGACAGTTACAATCTTTTAACCTTCAGAAATGTCAAAATAAACCTAAACTCTGTGGCTGGACCCGCTGACACCTGTCCTCCGCTCTTTCCTGGCCTGCATGCCACAGTATGAGTCTCCTTATGTTTGCTATCACTATATTGATTTGTTTGTGAAGAGGCTGTGGTGCCCATTAAATATTCACAGCTTGTTTTTTCCCTTTCACCATCACTTTATTCTAAAAAGCAATTTGTCTCCTTGACTCTTTATAAGTCATGTTCCGCTTACAAGTTGTAGAAACATGAAGGCAAATCCTTTCCACCATTAATTTTTAAATCTCTATTCTTTTGAATCTCTAAATCCCTTTATCTCCTTTGGCAGTTAGCTCATTTTGTCTGGAGCAGTGCTTCAAATAATAATGTGAAAAGAGCCCCCTCACACTTACAGTTCTGATAACTATCACTGTCTGTGCTGTTACTCTATACTCTGAGGTAGTTCATAGGAGGGACTATCCCGTCCACCCTTGTAATTGATTCATAGGATCATGCTATGATTTTTCCACAGTGAAAATATCAAAGAGTGAAGATATCACAGCCAGAGTCAACTTCATCCACACTTCTGTCAACCAACTCAAAGTTTCCTCATCTTTATTTCAGAAGGCGGCAAAACTTTTTTTTTCTTCCTTTTTCCGCTCGTTGTTTGTTGTTTTGTTTCAACAGAACATTGTTAAAAACAGTGGAAAAGTAGCTGAGGCAGATTAAAGTACTGTTTTTTTTTTCTTTATTTCTCATTCTTAATTCCGACGTTCCCAGCAGAGCAGAGACTGAAGTCTTTGCTGCCGTCAGAGTGATTAGGTGTGGCTGCGGAGGCCAGCTTCCTACCCCCGTCTTCAGCAGGTCCTAATTTCATGTGAGTAGCTGAAAGGATGTGTTTGCGTTTATTTGCGCCTTTTATGTCGAAAAACTTCAAAGGCACCCTCTCCTCTTCACCTATCATCAATGACAGATAGCACACCCTGGGAGAAAGGGGGAATCACTATCCTTCTTTATTTATTTGCTCTCCATCTGAAGATGAAATACACCACACATACACCCCCTCCCCCCAAAAACAGAAGTGACGTTAGGAGGGCTGCAGGTGAGGGGCGTCCGTTAATATGTTAATGTAATCCTCCTGTTAGGTGTCTCCAATCCCCTGAAGATGGGCAGTAATCAGTTTGTTCCTGTCTGCTGGCTTTCTGGGAGGGAAAGGTGGCACTAATCAGAAGTGGCGTAGCACTCGCAGATCAGGCAAAGGGGAGGGGAGCGAGATGACACCTCACGGATTTATTACTTCCCAATCTCCATCCTGAGCTGGGTGAATCCTGCATAAAATGGGCAAAATAAATAAAGCTAACCACCATGTTAACCAAACATGGCAAATGCGAGCCTGGAAGTTCTGAATCAAGAGACGCCTCTTGAGTTTTGCCTTTGTGTTGAAGCTGTTTGTATTTAGCTGCTTTGCATATATGAATTATTATCCTCAATTCATTGTTACTATTTGTTCATCATTTTGAACTTCTCCACTGTGCACCCTAGATTGATTATTTTTGTTCCATGATAGAGTAAATGTTACAGTAAAGGAGAATACATTTATGCTAATTATTATTTTCATTATTCTATCTCTAGCCTTCTCAGTTAATTGGTTAAACGTTGTCATTAAAATGTTAAAACCACGAGAAATGTTTTGGCCAACTTTCAAGATTTATTTGTCCTGTGCAGTTAACACAAGGGTCAGAATGGCAGGGAGTCTTTTGCTGGTGTGCTCTGCTGCTGACACTACTCTCTGTAGTGCTTTGCGACTGCAACACAGCCAGTCAGCAAGATCTCGATGGTGCATCTGTAGAAGGTAGTGAGGATGTTGGCATACCAGACCTCCTCAGTCTCCTCAGGAAGTAGAGCCGCTGATGAGCTTTCTTGACCACGTTGTCTGTGTGTGGGGTCCAGGAGAGGTCCTCAGTGATGTGGACTCCCGAGGAACCTCAAGCTGCTCACCCTCTCAACCACAGCGTCTCCAGTGAGAATGGATTTGCGTCTGCCTCCCTGTTGTCTCCTGTAGTCCACGATAATCTCTTTCGTTTTACTGATGTTGAGGGAGAGGTTGTTATCTTGGCACTAGCTGGTTAGTCCTCTGTTTTGGCCACAACTCGGCAGAGCACCTATGTTGAGGGACAGCGAGGAGGAGGTATGGCTAACGATTCCCATCACCTGGGGACTGCCCATCAAGAAGTCGGACATCCAACTGCAGATGGAGGAGTCCAGACCAATATTGCTGAGCTTAGAGACGAGTTATGAGGGAATAATGGTGTTGAAGGCTGAGCTGTGGTCGATGAACAGCATCCTCACATATGTATTCCTTTTTTTCGGGGGGGGGGGGAGCAGTGTTTGTTGCCAAGGCGATGGCATCATCCGTGGACCTGTTTGCTCTGTATATAAATTCTAGAGAGTCCAGGGTGTGAGGAAGGAGGGGGCAGATGTGGGCTTTGACAATTCGCTTGAAGCGCTTCATAATGAGTGATGTTTGTGCAACAGGGCGGTAGTCGTTTAGGCAGGATGCCACTGACTTCTTGGGTACCAGAACAATGGTGGATGCTTTGAAGTATGTGAGGACCACAGACGAACTCAGGGAGAGGTTAAAGATGATGGTGAAACACCTCTGCCGGTTGCAAGCTCAAGACCTGAGAGCCCGTCCTGGGATGCCGTCCGGCCTTGGAGCTTTACGGGGGTTGACTCTTATAAAGGGCCATTTTTATTGTCCATTCTTAGCGTCAACGTAGAAACTTCCCAGTCCACCAGAAGTCGGGTGGCAAGCACTGGGGTGTCCACATTAAAGATTTCCTTATGTAAAGCATAAGGTGATGTCATCAAATTGCTTGTTTTGTCTAATCAAATGTTCAAAATGAAAAATATGTTCAGTTTATGATCACATAAAAGGAAAAGCAGCAAATTTTAAGGACTGAGAACCAAGAACCAGGGAATATTTGGTATTTTTGCTTAAAATAAAATTATGAACTGACTTTCAAAATAGCTGCCACTTAATTCTCTGATGATGAACTAATTGATTTATACATGAAGCCTCACATTAAGGCTTTGACCTTTCAATGTAACTAAACTGGCCTTTTCACCCACAGACATTCACCTTTGACCTCTGTCATTCTCAGTACTCGGAGCACGTTATGAATTTAGTATTGATTATATCTTGTCTTTAAGATGTTCAGCTATTGAGCCCTTTTCAGTTTGTTGTGGACTGAATGGGTGATTACATATTCAGTAAATTATCTGTGGAATACATTTCTGACCTAGCAAATGTTTCACAATACAGGTGCATTAGGTCTATGATAGTTTCAAATGTGTCTTGAGACTCATCTTTTTATCAGCCTCATGAATTTTCCTTAACAGTTTACCGACAGCTAGAGGGGTATGCCTACAGTAATAATACTGTTTTTTTTTTCCCATTGTGCTTTTTATAGAAAACAATGTGAAACTTTCTTAAATTCAAGGTTGTTTTTTTTTTTCTGTCAAAGCGGTGGTTGCTCTTTTTCTTTATCTGTCCATCTGTTTGTCAATGTGTCAGTCTCATTTTTTCACTTTCTGTGGTTAGGCAGTGAGCAGCGGAGTCATTTGAGCAGTATGTAGTTGTGTCTGTGTCTGTGTGTCCATGTACAGTGCATGGCAGGACAGGGCGGGAAAGGTCAGTGCGATGGGTTCAGGAATGACAGGAAACAATGAACCTTCCTAGGTCCAGTAAATTAACCCATGTCACGGGCTGCTCATTCCTGCTGATCAATACTGAACACTTTGCTTTCAGAAAATGAGGGTCATCCTCCTTGGGCCCCAGCCTCCCGGGGGACGGACAGGAACGCTGATAAAACAATCACCATAAAGAGTTCCAGACTCACAGCCAAAGAGTGAGTGCTGGAGGCTCCTTCAGTGTCAGCGTGTGTGCTAAGAGCAACTTGCTCCCCCCCCCACACACACACTTCCACCACTGCTAGCTCCGCTCTGACAGGGGCACGGTCGATAAAGTGGATTTGAGATATAAATGTTTCCCAGATCCCTCTCCATCACTTGAAGACACCTGCAGGCCAGGGCGCAGTGACACAAAGGGAGGCTCTATTCTACCATCTTTGTCACCCCCTCAGAGCAGCCTTTTTAGAAAGTTAGTCCCTGAATGTAGCAAGTATGGCTTGTAATCTCTGACTGCTTTGGTACTTACTTTTATCTCTCGCTGAATTTCCTGAAGTAATTGAAGAGCTAAAAAAAAGTCCTTTGAGAGTAATATGCTTGGGAGCCACAGGAGTTAGATAAAATGTCTTGAAAACTGAAAAAGTATACACAGCATCCCAAGAGTCATGAGCAGTTTTAACCAATAGGACCTTCATTTTCATTTTTAGCCTGGGATGGAAATGTAGGCCTGTTGATTGGTACGTTGGTCGGGCCATTGATTGTCAAGGAATATGGTACAGACATTCATGGTCCACAGAGGATGAATCCTAATAACTCGGCTGTACTTTGAGATGAATGCCAGCAGAGCAGAATATCATGCCAATTTTAACACTACAATTTCATGAATTTGTGGAGTGGAAATGGCTGGCTGAAAGAGCAGCAATGATAAATGCTGCAAAAAAACAAAGCTATGAGTTTGTCATATTCTTCTCAACATTATGTGATTGGGACAGACAGTGTGACCGAAGTGAACACACACCACTGCTGTGTTATCGAACATTCCCACTTGTTAACCTGCAGTATAGCATTCGAACAATAACATGTTAGCATGATGACGGTTGAAAATTGAGCGATGAAAATTAATTCAAGTCCGAATGTAGAGCTGAGCCTGACAGACGGTACCAAAGATGTCCACTGTACAGATGATAAACCTCTCTTAATTTAGATAATAACATGTTTCTTTCTGACACCGTCCTCATACCAAGCTTTACATTCTGTTACCCTACTAGAAATAAGGATATAATAAAACAAATGCGTCTTTCTTTTGTTTTCTGTTGTGTAATGAGCATTGCAGCCTCATAGGTACTGCAGCATGGCTAGTCTTTAAGTCTTGTTTCCTTTGTAATTCATCTACAATTTTGCTCCTCCTTGTTGCATTTGTTCTGTTGTTTGGTATTGACATCACAACAATATACTTTTATCATTTCTCCCAATGTGGTAGCCTTTTATCAATAGTATGTTCTGCTGTCGTCCACACACACACACACACACACAAACACACACACACACACACACACACAGAGACACACATACACACACACACTCAGCCACTGATGCCTCCTGACCTCAGCTTGCGGTCGCTGCTGGCTGCCCAGAGCATATTAAAGGCTTAGATAAAGGGAGCTGGTTGGGGTTGGCCCGGAGAAAGTGCTTGGAGCAGCAGATGCAGTGGCGGCTCAGGGAGCCCTTTTTCCATTAGGAGTCATTTCCAGGTCCACCCTCAGTCGGTGACAAAGTGGTCTCCGCGTCTTCATTTTCTGCTGATCCCGTGTGAGCCGGAGGGAGGGAGGGACTGTCATCAGTTACTGCTGCCGCCGCCCCCTAATTGCAGCCAACTGTCGATGCGTGCATTTGGACCTTTTTCAGGCCTACATTATTTATTGGGAGAAAAATATTGTATTGATTTTGGATGGCACGGTGAGGTATAAGTGATGCTGCTAAAGAGCTGACAAGACACTCTATAAACTTTTATAACAGTGTCATAGCCGTACTCACATAAAATTAACACGTTTGGATAGGATGTAGGACAGAATGGTTGCATTGCAGGGAATCCCAAATGTGGATTTTCACTACTGTAGCCAGATTTTTATTCACCCGTTCTGGTCTTCACAGCACCTCTGTGACTTCCACATAAAAGAAGCAAATGTATGTGTTTTGTCAGTCTATTGTCACAATATTCCATCCATAGCCAGAAGAAACTTTGACAGTGTGTCTGGAAAAGACGGAAGTACCAAGGACAGCCCAATAATTTAAGCAGGAATGCTTAAAATCGATGTCTCAGCGAGGGAAGACCACCAATCAGTCATTATTTATAAAAACTATGCCTCTGCTAAGTGGTTAAAGGCTCGTCCAATTGCCTGAAGAGTTATTTTCTTTTAACTCCCCCAAACCCAAACAAATGGCCCCTGAGTCTTCCCTAAGCACAATTAGCTGTAGCCATTTTTGCTACAGCCACACTAAAGCTCACACTGATTTCAATGTGTTTGCCTTGAAGATTACAGAATTTTCAGTCCTCTTTTACTATTTAAAGTGCTGTCAATCATTTGGTGAGTGATACCAGTTTGCACTGAGTGTGTTTTACCCATCAGCAAAGAAAAAGCCAAATGGCTGTCTGTGCATGGATTGAATGGATGGAAGAATTAATAGAGAACACATCACCTTTTATTTCATGTTGCTAAATATCCATCACCCCTTAACGTTTGCTTTGTTTTGCGGGTTGTCATGCTAGCTTGGCTGTACAAACGCATAGTATTTTAACAGTATATATGCTGTAGCAGTCTCAACACCTTATCATAAACCTGGCTGCCATTTTTATGTTTTCTGAACTCCTCAGCTTTGCACCTTACCCTCTACGTGAGTGTGAGTATTCTTGTTTTTCAGTGTACCGACTTGCCATGCCTATCTTAATTCCCTCCAGTTGGGTCACATTATAGAAATGTGTTCATGATCCCTTTCCAATGCAGTGACCTCATTACCTGTAAAGACTCCTACTAGATGTGTGAGCACATTAGAGCTGTTTAGTGGTGTAGGGGCAATGAGGTACAAGGCCTTATTTTGGCACCAGCTGTGTGCACTCCAGGAGTCCCAAAAATGCTGCAAATAGCTGGAATGCTGCTGTGCATACAGAGGATCAGTCCAAGGTTCATAATGAAACACACACTGTACATGTGGGGAGTGACACGTATAATCCAACTCTAATCTTTTTCGACGTTTTAACAAGGCTGACAAGTCACATAAAATCAAAGGAACCTCACTATAAAATTCTGCATATAATAGTTAGCACAGCTTTGTTAAAGTTAAAAGAAAAGAAATCACATTGTATCTGAAAACATAACTGTTTGCCAAACTACCACTTTCTTTTGATTTGTAATAGTTTTCAAATAAAACAAGGCCGGCTTTCACAGGCAAGGGAGGGCAAGGGCTTCGTAAACCACTTTCTCCCTCCCTTTCCCTCTCTCAATAAAGACCCTGTGCCTAGCATACCTGCAATGTTTGATTCCATGTAATTGAAACAAGGCGAGAGTGGGTCTTTGCCAGCACATGGCCTCACCATTTAAGGTAATGTTTGCACTGCTAAAGAGGCTAATGAATCCAAGTCTTGGGAGCTGGCAACTTCCCTCACCAGGACCTGAAAGCGCCTCGGGATGCTGTCCCCTTCCCTTCCACGCAGCTGTGAAAAGTTTAAAAAGCCCGGCCCCATAACATGAAACGGTGAGGGCGAATACAACTACAATTAAAAAGGGGGGAAAAAATATTACTTTGGCATCCTGAGGTCATTATCCGCAGTTTATTGCCATTTTGTACAGTGCTTTTATTTTGCTTTATATGAGGAGGATTGGCCTTTAATTGCAGCGTTTGCTTGTTTTTCTTTGCAGTGTTTTAATTCCTGCTTGTATGCATCGGGGGGGGGGGGGGGGGAAAGCCTGTGCCCCTTAAGTGACCCCATGAGTTCCCCCAACAGAATGGCGTGTCCTGTCTTAAACCCTCTGCTCCTGGGATTCTCCACAAAAGCACAAAGCAAGAGCAGCAGTAAGGACAGTAAGGTTCTTCAAAATGCTATATTCATAATTAGTACTAATTTCATTGGGAGATAGACTCTTAAAAGAAAAGCAAGTCTTTCTTTCGGTGGATTTTCTTCTTTGGAGCAAGACGTGGATTGTTTATTCCCCAGTTAATTGCAGCACACAGGGTGAAGTTGTGCTAAGTAAGGAAATTGATATGATAAAGATCTCTGGATCAGAAATGATAACAGCTCAGATTCAAGGGTCAGACCAGAATATTTGAATTTTCTATTGTGTATTTGTGTGATTTATGGAGAGTAATTGGAATTCCACGCATTGCTTTAATGTGATGACGTCCAAGACCAGCAGTGCTTCATTTATAGTACAAGTTATTTCTCCCAGTGTAACACAGGACCAGACCACATTCAGCCAACGGTGCAACAATTACATGTGTCCCACGAATTAAGAACAGATTTGAGACCACAAGCCACAAATGCGTTTCAGAGGAAATACTACTTTTCAGCTATGCTACCTTTCTTGTGTGGCTTGCTCCATTGAGCCTTTTCAAGAGAAGGGCTTAATCCACTAACTAGACCAGAGAGCACCCTAACTGGCCTAATCCAGAGGCTCTCTGGGGCTCTCCCAGGTACTCATTGACTGATTGGTGGAGATGGATGCTATCTGGTGTAGTGCAGCTCCGTTGGGCATTTCAACAACATTAACGTTGCTGGATAGGCAGAGAGAGGGAAAGCATTATGAACCATGAATGATGGTCTCCTGGCAAATCAGTATGTGCCATGACAAATGCACATTTTATGACACTCCCCAGTTGCTTCTGTCAGCAGGGATGTCAAATGTAGCTACCACGCTTGTATGTGGTGGGGTTGATGTATGAATATTGAGTGAAGACTTCAGTAACTGTTCTTTCCTCATTATCTGGCATGTTTATTCAGATGTAACATGACGGTGTTGCCAGATCTTATTTTACACATTCTATAAATAATCTGTTTTTCAGCCCGTCTAAATATTCAGACAGTAACAATCACATAAGAGTTGGTGTAGACCTACTCTATATGAAAGAGTGCCCTGAGATATCTTTGTTATGATACAGCCCTATATAAATAAACCTGAATTGATTAAAAGATCAATGTCAGATTTGAGCAGAAAAGGATAACGGTCTTTCAAGGTTTTTCTGGTGTCACACTGTGCTGTAAAGATATGTGTTAACAAAATGTCTGAATGATGTATCCTAACCATGGAGACGTTTAAGGGACATAATCTATCATTTTCATCTACACAGTTACTTTTATTTTCCACTTTTTTATTTTATTTTAAGGCCTTCATCTACCTGAAACCTGTATGGCATCTTATCACCATCATGCACAAATGCAAATTGTGTAAAGCTTGCATTTAAATATTGCACCAATAATAATTAAATCCGGTAATACTAAATTAGAACTGATTATCCGTGATGTTTATTTTCTTCCTATATCCCAAATATGCATGTTGCTTTAATAGTAGGATGTCATGTAAGGTTTTGATATACACATTTATACTACTACGTCCTACATTTGAATTATTAACTTGATTTTGAAAGTGTAAATTTGAACACTATGAAAACCTTTCCACTCGATGTGTCACACAGGAAACAAATCTGCGATGGCTGGGATTGTATCCGAGAAATTCCTCTCTCCAACGTTTCAGTTCCCTGTAAAAATATGTCTATATCCTGTGCTCGGAACTCATTAGAAGAGTTTGTACTCACTGGAGTGTGCGAGCCCTCGCAGAGCTCAAATCTTAGCAGCACCACTGATGTAATTAGAGATTGGTTCACATAGCACATTATAGTGGTCTTTCCTTTGTGGGCGAAGCAGCAAAAACAACTTCATTTGACATTACTTATATTATAATCTAAGTGATTTTACTCCCCCCACCCCCCTTTTTTAACATCACAATATTTTACGGTATTGAAACAACAATTTAGATAATAAAAAGGAACATGTATTGTTGGCCCATAATTGAAGAAAAAAGCAATATTGGATCCAGTTGAAATTATACCCCTCCCCTTTCATAGCTAAATGATAATCATCACAAAGATTCACATGCCCAATTGTTAATAGATATGTTGAAGTTATTAAAGTAATCAGCAGCAAAGGAAATCCATTCAGAATTGATTGTGGAATATGCTGATTGAGGCATGGTATTATTTGGAGGTTGAGTCCAGTGTGGGAGTGATCATTAAGAGGTCCTCCAAATGAATGGGAATTATCCTTATTCTGAAGAGGGGGCTTACGGGAGTGAGGGCTTCTCACTGAAACAGACCCTAATTAAGAGCTCCAATGTTATTATCAAGCAATAGCAAAGAGTCTCTGCTACCTGATTCCTTTCTTTTCTAACTAACGTTACCTGGATACAGTAATAGATCAATTAGATTTTTTGTCAGGTAAGAAGACAGTCTGGACATTATTATCAGTTTGCACCAAGGGATCATTTTTTTATTTCCAAACTTCCAAAGTGCACTCTGTCCTTCAGATTCCCTGCTTCTCACGGTTAAAATGCTTTTTTAATTTCATTTGCATGCAACCTTATTGTCTTGATCTAAGTAAAAATCAATGCTGTTTAGCCTAGTAATATGATTATGTGCATCTGGAATTGATGTTTACTCTTAAACCAGTCAATGCCAGTTAGGTATGAAACCATGCATTCCTTCACACTAAATCACATTAATACCTAATCGTCCAGAATGAGGGAGAAATTAATTTGGTGACACACTGGTTGCTTTTCCAATTTTTTGCTTAAATTAAATGGCACGTATAAAGAGAACAAAGAGGTCCTGCAAAAATCTTAAAAAGGAAAAAAAACGATTTTTGTTTACAGTAATTGCAAGGTCCTAAATAAGCCAAACATCTAACAAGATACTGCTTTACCAACATATCTGGGTTTGCCTTCTTGGTCAGGTGAAGCCTTTGCGCTTGATTGAAGAGAAGACTGTAAAACAACTGTAATTTCAACGACTCATTAAGATGAATTCCAGTTTAATTCAATGTGAAAATCAACCCCTGAAAATCACATTTTTTAAAACATCCATTAAATCGGAGGGAAGAGACAGTTATTGTTCTTTAGCAGTGGAAGCAACAGCACATCTTTTGTGTCCGTCCCTCGTCTTTATCTTTTCCTGTACGAGCCCTGCAGAGAGCGCACACGAGGGTACAATAGCATTTCAGCCTTATCTGCTTTGCATTACTCTACCAACAAGCACAGATGCCTTTTAGAATTCACAGGAAGTCCAGACGAGCAAAATGCTCAGGAAGGGGAAAAAGCAAGGGTAGGCATACAGTCTAGTCTAATGAGATCTGTTATTCTGGCCCATTTTATACCCACCTAATCACACGCTCAAATAGATTCTGTGAAACCCCATCTCCCTTTGAAGACACTCCCACCACTCATGTGATCTGATTAGTATTTTACATGAGATACCAGCCCAGGCCAATTATGAGAGCTGACCACAATGTTCCAGTCATTCGATGGGGTGGAGATTCAGTGAGGTGGAATCATAATTTAGGTCAAAACAGACCACTGGATCGGTGTCTCCCATAACGCACTGTAAAAAAAGGTGGCCCAATTATTTCCTACCCAGGAGCGCATTTAGTCTAACCAAATCCTGTATGGGAGTTTCTTAATCTTTTGTAGGCCTTCACAGCTCTATTTGTAATTTTAGAAGAGGATTGCTACACATTGCATATCTAGAAATTGTTTATATAATGCTGCCCTTGTCTTTCCCTTTAACAGCAAATAGATGGTCATGATTACAACAATTCTTGTTGGTTCTATTACTGAAACATCACAATGCACATTATATAAGATAGCATGTGTGACTAGGTCTGAACATTTTACAGAATTTAGACCTTCTCTTATACAAAAAAGACTATATAAAGAATCTTTTATCTTTTCTTTTATTCATTTATTGGCCATTACAAAAAGCAACGCAACTCATCAAGTATTGTTGTGTTCTCTGTGGAGAGGATAATCAGAGATAGTGGGTCCAGAAGAGGGTGCCATAGATCAGAATCAGATCAGAAGCATGCTCTGCCTTTTCTTTTGCCTTCTCGTCTGTCTATCTGCCGTGGTGCTGTCTGGTAACACACACGCTCACACACAGATCTGATCGAGTAGGAGTAGCACGCTCCTCGGTAGCTTCCTATTTTTCTGCAGAGTTCATAACTGTCAGCTCCTAATTCCGTACAGTAGAGCGGTGTTAATTATCATCCAGCAAGGCTTGCGAAAGGGAGGCAGGGGGCCGCAAAAGAAAGAGCTACTCGGAAAATAAGAAAAATGTATTTTAGCTGTGAGGGAAGTAATTACGCTTTTATCCTCAACAATGTTTTTTTTTTTTCTTTCCTCATTCTCTCCGTCTCTCTGTCTCTGTCTCTCTCTTTCTCCTCCAAACCAGTGTGTGTACTCTCCCGCAGGACCTAGGTGAGGAGTTATTTCTGCATCTGGCTTGAGGTTCCACCGAGCTTTTACATAATCAAATCAATATTGCTATGATTCACCCTCTGGCAACGACTGCCTCGTGCAAGTTTCACTGGTGATGTTTGGCAGCTTACGAGATAAAAAAAGACAGAGAGTGAGAGAAAAAAAAACCTTAGTTAAAAATCTGTGGGCTATTGATTTCTTGCCTTGTTGGTCCTCTCCGTACCACCCGGCTTCTCATCGCCCTTTTTTTTTTTCTTTTCCTCCCTCTCTCCTTTGTTGTGTCCTCAGTCAGGTAAATAAAGAAGTGGTCCGACAGTGAGGCGGGGTTCAGGGCCAAGGAGGGGCCTGAGGTGTGGCGAGGCTTCTCTGGGAGGAAAGCACAGCAGACCCACAGTGTGATCCATGTTGATAAGTTGACGGGCTATAGACAGGAGCAGCACACCAAAAGGAATGCTCAATAAAAGCAAATATGACAGCCAAACGTTGAAAAGAGTGAAAAACACACCCACCGATATCTAAAACACAAAGACAAAGCCCTTGAAAATACTACAGTGAAAGGCAGATCTCGGCACTAATGTTTCACTCGTTGTTCAACTGGGGTGGTTGGGAAGAGGTGCAGAATGTTAGATATCATTACACAGCGCTGGAATGACATGATGAAAAGCAGCAGAACCCACTGCACTCCCACAAATCAGCGGCAAGCATCAGAGACCGACAAATTCAGATCCACAGTTGAAACAATGCATAAAAAGAGTGATTAAGTTTGCAGCGTATCTCCACAAGCAAAAAAAAACAGGGCTTTTCAAAGCCAGCGTCTGAGTGCTGAAACTCAGGTTCACCATAAAGTGTGTTTTGGTTTAGTAGAGTGTAATGAGAGTCAGATACCGTCTTAAGATGATTCAGTTTTTTTTATTTTTTTACCATCTTATATCTCCAGAAATCATGCCCAAATATGACTTATTTAAAGGTTCGTTGAGAGCTTGAAGCTCCTCCAGCCTTTTCATCTTAATACACTTGTGCTGTCCGGACAAGTTCAGCGCAGTCCTGTTAGCTGCCGCACCAGAGCATAAATCCTTCCTCTTTGTCACTTTGATCAGCCTCCCTTTCCTTTCCCTTCCTGAAGTGTCCATGAGGAATGTGAGAGGGTGGGGGACAGCGGGCGGAGAGGGAACACGGGGTGAGATGACAGGAGGCGAAAAGAGGAGGAATGAGAGTGAGTGTGTGTGTGTGTGTGTGAGGGGGGGTATATAGCACATATCGCATCGCATTGATTCGGTCCATTTGGTGGACTGAACATGAACCCAATAATCAGATCTTGCTTAAGCACGCGCTTCCTCAGTAATTGACTCTCGCATATTGATTAAGATGTTGATGTGTCCCAGTCCTGCTCCTGTGCTAATGAACCTGAGACTGCGGGGGGGGGGGG
>JAVQJF010019459.1:0-22002 GCA_036023855.1 Gadopsis marmoratus | reverse complement strand
AGTGTGATGCTTTTGGGCAATATTCTGCTAGGAAACCTTGGGTCCTGGTTCATGTGGATGTTACTTTGACACCTACCACCTACCTAAACATTGTTGCAGACCAAGTACACCCCTTCATGGAAATGGTATTCCTTAATGGCTGTGGCCTCTTTCATCAGGATAATGCGCCCTGCCACACTGCAAAAATGGTTCAGGAATGGTTTGAGGAACACGTTCAAGGTGTTGACTTGGCCTCCAAATTCCCCAGATCTCAATCCAATCAAGCATCTGTGGGGTGTGCTGGACAAACAAGTCCAATCCATGGAGGCCCCACCTCGCGGCTTAAAGGATCTGCTTGTGCCAGATACCACGGCACACCTTCAGAGGTCTAGTGGAGTCCATGCCTCGACGGGTCAGAGCTGTTTTGACGGCAAAAGGGGGACCTGCACAATATTGGGCAGGTGGTCATAATGTTATGGCTGATCGGTGTATATAACACAAAAAGACAACACCCACCCCAGCCACATCATGTTCACCCTACTGCCATCTGGTAAGCCATACAGAAGTATCTGCTGCCATACAACCAGACAGAGCAGCTTCTTTACATGAATACAGTGACATTGCACATACTTTCTGGGTGTATACGTGTATAGGTATACTGTATATTCATTTAAGTAACTATATTGTTTTATTGCATTTATTTTTCTACTTTAAATATTTGTATATACGTATGTTCTATGTGTGTGTAGCATGAAGGGGTGACAACTCACATTTCATTGTGCAACTCTGTGTGGTAACATGACAAAAAATTTACCTTGATTTGTACTAATAAATAAATACATTTTAAAAGTCTTACAATAGAAATGGGGGCCATACAGTGGGCCATAATGCATTTCTTTAAAAATCACAAACTGACAGAAACTTCGCGTCACGGCGAGTGCAGGTGAGGACCCAAGAGCAGACAGAGGTGATGTCAGGTAAGAATAACAGTCCTTATTTCAGACAGAACATGGGGCAGTTCTAGCATACAGACTACTGTTACATACTGTAATATATGTAGATTCTGGGAGACAATCAATCTCAAAGTAGAGCTGTATTGAAGATGGGTTGTGTGATCATTTGCAAATAATAATCATCAGCGGCTTTATTTTACATATGCACAGGATTTAATTAAATAACTGTGATATTAATTATATCCAACTCCCTTGGTTTAATCAGATTATTGCATCTCTTCATGCACGCATGTCCTGGAAATATAATGCTCCTCAGAGTGCAGGGTCACAGATGAACTGCCAGACTTCTACCCTGAGTCATCTGAGTGTGTTTATTCTCTATAGGCCATTTAAAGTCATATAGGATGTAATTTGTTTTGAAATCTCTTTCACATGAAAAGGCTAAAATGACTTACAACCAGCGTTTTGAATTATTTTGGAAGTTTATCTCAAGAAAAAGAACAGCCTGAGGGTCTAAGGTAATGCATCTGTAACTGACAACACTGTAATGTCCTTTCTTCGGAAATATGGCATGGGTATGTGCACAAAACAATCAAACCTCCACGTGTAGATGTCTGGTGTTCATTTGAAACATTAAACCTCTGGACACTGAAGCTGACCAAGGCTGATTGGACTGATTGGAAAAAAAACATGAATTGCTATTTCCCTCTTTCTTCTCCTAAAATTGTTTCTCAGCTCTGCTCTCCAGACTTTAGCAGAAAAGAGGGCCCTCAACTCAAGTTGTGGTGGAGTGGTGTTTCCTTTTGAGGATGATTAATGAAGGCTCCTGCCCACAAAAACCAGAAGTGTTCCTCCTCATCAGACAAGCGATGCTGATTAAGCTGCTCAAGTGTTCTCTGATTACTGGCTCACCTCTTATTCCAACTTTTTGTCTGTGTGTGTGTGCGTGTGTCTGTATATATGTATGTATGTATGTGTGTAGTGACAGCGCAGATGTGATGAGCTTTGTTTTTGGAGGGTGGCTTTGACAGCTTTTCGCTCTCAGCCCCACCTGTCCATTAGTTCTGCATGACTGAGTCTGCTTCAGCTTTCATCACTGTGATTTCCACACAGAGACCGGGCCAGGGTTTGATGTGTGCCACTAGCCCAGGCTATCCAGACCTCTGGCAACTGGACTCTCTGCAGTCCACTCATCAAATACTGACTTTCCATTGCACCAGAGCTGCTATAAGGCTCTGCACTGTATAAGTACACTGCTGCTAAGATAATTTGTCAGTACTGTCCTTTTATTAAACATTGAATGATGCAACCTTAAAAACAAAAGAATGTGGCACCTCTCTGAACAGACCCACATAAATAACAATTCATGGTCCCTTCCGGATGATTACTACTGTTATTGGGGTACTCTTTTCCCAGCGGTCATTTTTACAAAAGAAATACCAAACACTAACGAGCATGTTAATATTAAAAGTTCTAAGGATGCTTTTCAAAGCCTGAGGCTTTTCTCATGTTCTGCCATGATCAGACTACACAATATCAGTATCATCACAATAAAATTGTTCATTTTATATATTTAAATATGTATATATACTCAGATATGTCAAAATGAACTAAACCAAAGTTGTGAAGCTACAATTATTTAGACAGAAAATGTAATGATGATGTTCTAGAAAAATACACATTGCGAATAATAAGGTTGTAAAGAATAGTGCACTGTAACAGATGTACATAGTAAAGCTATAACCACATATCTCCAGCATAATGGGTTGTGCACTAAAGTGGGCTGGTCTGACGCATGAAACTCCTTGGCTGAAAATGAGTCACACTCACCCTCTTAACCTGCTGGACACCGACAGGTTGACATGTCTCTGAAATTTCACGTGTTTTGGGCCTTTACGCCCCGTTGGCGAGTCCAGGGACATGTCGGGGCAGCAACACAAGCACTCAAGGTATAGTGAGATCCGAATTGGGATAATAAACCAAAGGACGTTCATTAACCGCTCTTAGATGTTCAAACATACAAAGTATAACAATCGGGAGACGGCAGACGCCGGGTGGATACCAAGTGAACAGAAAGTAACATAACAAAAACAAAACAATCTGCGTGAAAAACGTGTATAGGGCGCCCCCGTCTTACGTAGCCTGGACCTCTCACCGTAGAACACAACCAACAGGGGGTAAACAAAAGGCAGGCGCTGGGACATGGACAATGCACAAAAGAGTGAAATGTATCTACCTACCTGATAATTGTTCCGAGTGAAGTTTAGAGAGAATGAAGAAGACAGACATCTGTCAAAGTCAGCCCTTCATCCTGTCCTCCTCCCTCTGCTGCCGTGTTCTGCAAATCTAATGATGATTAGCTCACATGGCTTACTTCCTGTTTCCACTAGGTGGCGCTGTGACTGTGACTGAATATTGTCATATACATGTCCTCAGACCTGTAATTTTATCCAGCATGTGAAATGTGGAGCAGCATAACAAACTAAAGGGACTTAATAATGTGCATTGGTATGGATGTTGAAAAGTACAAAAAATAGCAACAACATGAACATGCACTTGGCTGTACTTCCTAATGTAATGATACCATGTCAGGCCTTGCTTAATATGCCTAGCGTCCCAGCTTTCACAAAGGTCAGTCTAAAACTGTGACAAACTATGAAGCTGAGCTGCAGCATGCACATGCATTTAGTGTCAGAATCTCCTGAGGGCTCTCCAAAGTGTTTATACCACACACACCATTCATTTGTTTACCCACTTATGTGGTCCTAGTGGGAAATGATGATCACTCAAAACAGTATTAGCACGTGAAGTATTGTACCAAATTTTACAGGGCTGATCCGGGACTCAGTTTGCAGAGCAAAACAAAGAGTCCTTATTGATTGTTCTCATGGTTGACCAAACAGCTGCTCTGCACCGGTGTCAATCAGTTTAATATTGCAAACACAAATCTCCAACATGTTTACCAGGTAAATAGCAAGCTTCTCTTGAGTGCTTCACATGTGGCCTCAGTTTAAATAGGCTTTGTCCCTTGATCTTTCTTTTCAGTTTGATGATGACAAAAAATGTTTGGACGTGTTTTTTTATGTAAATTAATTCTTTGTGTGATCTGTACACACATCCCTTCTTCTTTTGTGATTTGGTCTTTTGGGAGTAGAGCTGCACAAACATGAAAATCACACGTTGACATATTAAAGTTGATATGGCTGATGTGTGAGCAAAATATTTACTATTTACATATCCAGCACGTGAGAATATTTCAGACTACCTGACAAATGTGAAATATTCACTCTCGTTTTAGCTCTGGTTGGTCTCCACCAACTCCTGAGAAACATACAGCTCTGGAAAAAATTTAAAGACCACTCTGAATTTTTCAAAGTTCATTTTGCTCAAACACATACCTATAAATAGTAAAACCAGAGAACTGAAAATTTTGCAGTGGTCTCTTAATAGTTTCCAGAGCTGTATATGTCCTTTTAGCTACTAATTGTTCCACTACGATCCCCAGCTGGTCACGAACTTTGTCGGTCTGCTGTTTGGTGCTGGACAGGTAGCCCACAGTGGGTTTATGTGATCTTCACATCAAGAAATCTGCAAATTAACATTCATTATGTTAAGAAGGCTCACGAAAGTTGAACTGGGTACAATACGATTTGTCTCTCTGCAATGATGGTCTTCTGTCTTGCCTTACTCACTTAGCAACTATTGACTAGGCCAGAGCAATATTTTATGTCCATAACAATGGAAGTTGGGTGAAGGGGTCAAGAAAGTATATTTTTGTAAAGTGGTGATGACGAGAAGCCGACAAACAACACAACGTGCCTAGCTGGACATATGAATTCTTGCAATATTAAAATGAATGATACACATGAAGATGATGGAAATGGTAATATTGGTGGAATACATATGTAGTCATATAAATGTCACAGCAAAGATTAGACATCACAGGTCCTAGACTGTGTTTTCCTGCCACAGTCACTGTGCAGATAATTTGTCTGAGTTTCCTGGACCTGCAGTTGAGCTGTGGCAGCACCATGGGAAGAAAATGCTGTGAATTATGACAGGTAATAGGTACACAAAACTGAATAAAGGCTATGAGACAGTAAGGCTGAAAGTCATAATCTGAATTTGGCAATTACAAATGCAATAGCAGAATCAGACAACCTGAACCTTGCAGGAGCAGCAGGCTGAGCTTCCACAACACAACATGGAGTGGTAGTGAAGTTTAACACATCATTAACTGTCAAAAAATATGCAAGGAATATATTTTGAATTTGAGGTTATGTGCACCTGTAATAGCCTTAATTCCATCACATTTGTTTTGTTTGGTACATTACATAAGCCCTTGATTGTTTTTAGCCTTTATTCGTCATTGCCAGCATCAACCTGCTGGGACACGAAGCAAAAATCAGCAGAGCGACTTCTGGAACAAGCTCCAGTTATGTAAAGAGTGGATGAGCGCCTCCATCGGCACCTCAGCTGAGCTGGCAGCACATACAGTAGCTGTGCTTGAGTCGTCAGCAGTACATCCCAGCGAAGTCACTTCCTGACTTCACAGATATACTGTCTCCAGCTAAATCTGTCACCGCTTCCTCAGGCAGACCTGTGCTACAGCCACTGATGAAAGACCTACTGGCCCTGTCTCAGAATGACACTGATTTAATGAGCAGCCTCAGATGAAAACATGCAGTATTGGGTGACAAATAGAAAGGTATCAAAGAAATATATGTATTAGTGAAGGCCTTTGACCTTGAGCCCAGGTACACACAGTGCAGGCATGTGGCGGATAAGTCCCCATTACCAAAAATAAATCTCTCTTCACAGTGCTGCCATGATGAAGGTTGTGGCTGATTACAGCAGGTTAACCGGTAGCAAAACTAATAATTATTCCAAAGACTTTGTTGCCCCACTAGCAGCAGGGCCTATGAATGGCGATATTGTTCTGTGGGTGTCATTTAATGTACTGTAAACCTGTAATTTGCAGAATTGTTCAATATCAATGTTCTCTCTGTTGATTGTTGTTATATTGTATTATACAATTGTATTATAGCCAACTTGTAAGTAATTAGCTTTGGATACTCAGTCTCCCAAGTATTTTCTTTCCTGTAGCTCCACTATCACATAAATATTTCTACTTGTGAAGAGTGGATTAATCGCTTTCTCCATGAATATGATTTCAACGCCCACTTAGTAATTCCATATGAGACATACCCGATCACGCATAATACTCTAAGTCAGTATGTTGTAAATCATCACTATGTTTTTTGTTCTTTTCAACACTTAAAGGTTATGAGTTGTAATGTAACTGTCAGGTCAGGGACTCTGAGGTTTGTGCGAACCCCAATACCACAGTACGAAACAACGTTTGATTGCTTAGAGTTTAAAAAAGGAAATCAAATGAGTCATATCTATAAACGGCTCAGGCAGCACAATCGAAATGTTTTGCAGCAAGAGAATTGTACTGCGAGTCCAAAACGTCAGAGTTGTATTTCTGCTCCTATATTGACTGAAACACAAAGATCGGTCTGAACAGCTGCTTCAGTTCTAAAGAAATCACCTTAAACTCAGCAGCACCACGACAGAACTCGCCACAACAAAATTGCAGAACTATTGCAGAAGTATTGAGGAAGAATAGAAAACCAAAATGCATCAAACCATTTTCTGTAATGCTTGCTGCATGTATAATATTACATTATTATAATGGTACCTATGATACAAACAAAATTAAATATTAATTGATATTTAATTGAATCCTGATTGACAGACTAACACTAGATAGTAGGAGTGACCCCGATTAGTTGACTTGTTTTATCTAAGTAGTCTGATTCGACTGCCAATCTTACATTTTAACTATCGTAGTGGCTGAGAAATATAGTTGGGAAGCATATAATTGCTTTCAGAGCTAAACATTTGATTGGTCGAGTACTCGCAACATTTTGTTTCAGCCACCATTCACCATCTGCAGCCATTGTTTTTTGTTTATAGCTGTCCATGAGCCTAACAGTTGGGGTAGATTTAAAATACACTAAATAATGAGAAAATAATTTTTACTTACACACAAACTATGCTTTCCAGCTATGCTTTCCAGCAGCACAACCAGCTACTTACCAAGTATGTAAATACTTTACATTTCCTTGTCACATTTTGACCATAACATCTTAACAAGGTAATAATATATATTATATATTATTGTATAAACTCAATGCTACAATTCAATGCTAAGCACTTACACAAGTGGCTAAAAATCACATTCTGCAGATTTAATCAATAATATCAGTCACACGTTTGACCTTCAGTTCATAAACTCTTTTGCCAAGGTACAATCAAATTGTCATTCTGTGCCTGATCCTGTATAAAGAAAATAGCTGTTTCTTAGCTAAAATATAGAGGTACTCAAATTTGTGAGTACCCAGGACAGTACTAGATACTCATGTAGTTTGGAAATTGGAAATGGTCTGTTATAGTTTTTCAGAAACACAAAAAAAAACGACAGATGCTAGTGGAAAGGAGCAAGTATTATAGGTTCTGTATAAGAGCCATGCTGTTCTTTGTAGGTCTAATGACAGCACTTCCCCTGAGACTCTTTCCTGCGAAACCACATAGAGGTGGTTTACACACCTGGACTCGGACATAAAACATCACTGTCTATCCGTTTTGTTGGCTATCAGCCAATCCTCAAGTAAAAACTGCCCAGGAGATCATATTCCAATTTATTTGTAGTTTCAAAAATGAGTGTCCCAAACATAATGCTCAGACTCAGTCTGTGGAGATGGTCCAAAGTCCAGAGGGTGGACATTTGGAGCCAGCATTAGAGCACAAATCCTGAGATCACTGAATTAAGGTTACAAAGCGTAACTGTCACTATCGCATGGCTCAGCTGGTGCTGCATCAGGCATCAAAAGCCCTCAAGGAATAGCTAAGAAACCCACAACCACATGTACCTCTCACCCACTGTGCTGTGAGTTTCATTCAGCTGCAGCCGTAACCTCCTGTCGACCCCGCTCTCTCTCCACCTATTCTCCGCTCTGCTCTGACTGCTTGTATCCCAATACCTCAGAATGATTCAAGCATGATGGATCATTTTCCTGCCAAAAAAGTGTTCAGGCTCCACACAAATGGCAGGAGATTCACCTTCAGTTGCGTGGGTGGAGAGGGAGAGAGAGAAACAGAAACCCTGGCAAGGAAATCACTTACTTTATTTAATTAGATCCATCTTGACAGACATTTCAGGTTCGCTTTTTGAAAGAAAGGAAATCAGATTACACTTGTCTGTCAATGTAAATATATTATAAATAAAATAATATATAAAAATGAATGTAAGAAATTTGCTTTGCATTCACGGGATACAATACATGCACAGTTTTTGATTATGTCAGTGGACTTAGTGGAGTGTTTTTATCAGTGTAACACAGAGATGGACAATTTAGTTGAGAAGTCATTAATAATAGTTTGGGCAAGATATGAAACAGTAAACATTTCCAACATAGTACACTGTTTCACCACTCACTGAACGTATTAATGTATTCTCCATGGACTGGACTACCATTATTCACAATGGAAAGGTTGTTCTTATGACATTAGAGATTGTATTTATTCATAGAAAATTTGGACAGTTCCTCTATCAATGAGCGTCATTTGTAAATCATAGTCTGTGAAGTCTGTTTGATTCTTAGACAACTGTCTCTGAAGAATTCCAGCATGACAGGTAAAACAGTAAGAGATCAAGTCCTAATGGCTTATCTGGACAAGGGCCAATATCAAATTGCACGCATTTGTACTATGCCAAATATGTCTCCCCTTCCTTTATTGTGTGCTTCTCACATCAAGGACAGTATGGTGAGCTTAATGAAATATGAAATACGTTTTCTGTCAGAATTAATTTAAAGGAAAAGGCTGCTATTATTCTATATTTTCCTATCATCAACAAATAACATGAAAAGACCAAAACAATGTGTTAGTCTGTCCGGCATTGCATTAATTCTCTATGGACTTCTGTATTATACTGTATTTCTCCAGGCAATATGCTGCCATTAAATGCCAATTTGTTTGGAAACAATTAAGAGTCCATCCGTCTTTTGGTCTTCTTGGAACAGAACATGAGAGAATCATCTCAACTTTGTTTGTATGAAATCATTTCAGGGACATTACTGCTTGGTTTCTTTCATTACTTTCCACTTGACTGGCCGTGTCCTCAGGGGTAGAAGCTGGCAGCGAGAGCCCGTTCTGGATTCGGTTTGTGCTTTAAAATTGATAAGTGAATCAGAACATCATTACATATTAATTATTAATTTCACAATGGGAGGCAGAAAAAAAGGAACCACTGGATCAAACTTGCTTAAATGAAGCAGAATGACTGTGTTCAGCAAAGGTGCTGCAGTGCACCTCCTGCATGCCAATAGACTGTTTTAAGGCCTAACATCTAATAGAACGAAGCTCCCTCAACTTCACACCCTGCTGACTTGTCTCCTAATGGGCCACTAGATCAGTTAGATATGACGATCAGGGTTGCTCTGGGACTGGTTATTCTCCAGCCAGGCCCACACTGTTAAAGGAAAACTATAGTTTATTACAACTTGGGTTTTATTTCCGTTACCAGGGCCATTGGTTCTACTGGTTATGATGACATTGTACTCACCAAAGTTATTGCTGAGACCTCAATATGTGGAGGCCACACTAAAAATACATACAACTAGGCAATAACCATAAACAGTCAGACAATGATAAAGGTTGAAAGCAAACCTCCAGGATATCACAAATTGTTTGGGGAAAAAGAACAAAGGCCAACTTTAAAGGTAGTGTGTGGAGGTTTCAGAGAGTCGTTGTTTTTACTGACACTAGTGGCCGTTTGCTCGTTCCTGTGCTCGCACACGATAGGTGCAAGCGAGCGTCGTGGGCATCGGCCTAAACAGTGAAATGATATGATCATATCATATCATATCATAGATGAGGAAAGTGAAATGACAATGTTATTATAGTTTATTATAGTTTATTTAAAAAAAGATCATATTTTGAGTTGAATGTCGTTATCAGCTTGCACACTATAGGCTAGTGACTTTGAACAAATCCACTGTAGTTGCATGATACACTGACTGCATTTCTGACACTTTGGCTAACGTTAGCTAACCAGCTTTATCAATCGCCATTTGTCTAGCTTTCACCGAGAGGCTCAGCAATGTCAGCATAGCTAAATCTGCTGGATGATAATGCTAACGGTCAGTGAACTAGAAAAAGAACTAGTCATTATAGACATGATAGCTTATTCAACATAATAGATGAGACTTTTTTATTGTAACTAACGTTACTGTACAGAATGGCTCTGGCAGTGGGTTTAGACAATGATACTAGCGCCAGTTATAAACATGATAGGAGTGGGATAACTAACATTTGAGATTGGAGAAAATGCACATAAAGCAAAGAGCAGATGCTTTTGGCAACATAGTCTATGTCTTCATCAATATGTATCACTGTAGTTTCTTGCATTATCATTACAACTTACCATTTTGTATTTCACTGTTACTGTCAGTCAGCACTCCTCAAATATAGAAGGCATCACAATAAACCCATTTTATACATTTTCATTTTCTTTCATTTCAGGATTCAGGTTCTGAAGATTATGCAGCTCTAAAAAGTACACACCCACTTGACATGTGAGTCTAGCCATTGTAAACGGATGTTCTTGCTCAGTTTCCAGACAGAATTGCAACAATTCACAAGAGGTGCAGATGGTGGACACCCGTCTGCCAGGGGTTGTTCTGGACATCATCTGGGACATCTGGGAACCCGGAGCCAGGTGGAGGATTAGAGGCAAAGAACCTGACCCCTTTAGCAACTATGTTGGCTACAAGGAAGCAACATTTAGGTGAAATTAAAAACTATGTTCAGTGTCCCTGCATGTGAGCTCATTACCTCAAAGAAAAATCATATTTTAGCTTTAAAACAAGCTCATTTCTTTTATAGAAGTACACGTTTTCAGTGTCTTACTTTTTTTTTAAAGTTCTACAAGGTCAAATATGAATTTTCTTTTTCAATAGGTATGTATAATAAACAAAGTATGGTACGGTAAACCACACTCTCGTTATGTCTCTCTTTTCTTTCTCCCATTGTTGTCACTGCTCATGCAGCTGAGGTCATGTCCTGGATGGATGGATGGAGAGAGAGAGACTCTGTTTCCTGTTTCATTTTGAAATCCTTCCTGTCTGTTCAGTTCCTGCCCTCATGCGTCTTTGATTAGATTCACCTGCCCCTGATTCTTTCCTTAGTCCCATTTCTAAATGTACTGGTTACTTTCCTTTGTTGATTCCTTCTGTTTGTACCCCTGATTTTATCACTGCTGTGCAGCTTGCCCTGTGTTTACATTCCGTGTTCCTGTTTTCCCCCTGTGGATGTTCCTCGTGCTTTTGTCTCTGGATCTGGGCTTAGTAGCCTGTCTTCCTGCCTTCCTTCTTTCTTTCTACATTAACCGCATGTACGCTTGTTTCTTCAAATAAATTGTTGAACAGCTCCAGTCTACATTTGGGTCCTTTCACCGTCTCCACTACTTCGCACTCCCATGACGGAAATAATCTACCAGTCTCGGACCCAGTAGAGTCTACTGTGTAGACAGTCCTCCTCAGTATGTCTTTCAACCTGGGAGGATTTTGGTGGAACCAAAGAGGGTTTTCTTGAGGACTCACACTTCCTGAGGTCCCTTGGCATTTAACAGGTGGAGGATGTATCTCGGCGCTCCACCCTGATCTGCTATCCTCTGGCCTGCTAGTAACCAGTTTGCCTGAATCAATTAGTTTCTTTCCTGAGCCAGAAACCCAATGTCAGCCTTTTTGAAGCTCCTGTGGTATCGGCAACCTGTGACACGCAGCCGTCACCTTTTGAGGGCACTTGCCTGGCCATATTCACAGGAGAATACACAGTGGTCATGGCTCCCGATGCCATTGGGGGTCTCTGCTGTCCTGCACCACAGAGTTCCTGTCGCCCAACTCCACAGAATGGCTTATCCCAGTTGAGTTCCCGGCGGCGGTTCCTGTGCTAAAGAGGCCACAAGTACCTGTGCTGCAGCAGTCTCCTGTGGTTACCTCAGCTCACCAGCCAGACTCTCTTCCTGACCTCCATCTTCGTTGCCAACTTCCAGCGCAGTCCTGTCTTTGTCACCTGCCTTGTGAGTGGCTCCACATGTCTGCCCGGCCTCCAGTTCGTACACCTGATGGTTCCTGCTCTGCCTCTGCCCAGCCTCCAGTGAGTCCGTCTGACTGCTTCCCTTTCTCTTCCCTCTTTCTCTCCTTCTGCTGTTGTCTGCAAGTGTTTCTGTGTCCGGAGCTGTAGAGCCTGGATCTGTGGAGTCTGGATCTGTGTGCTCCTGCTCAACAGCTGCTGCTGCTGCTGCTATTATTGTTACTGCTCTTGTTATTCGTGTTGCTGTTGTTGTATTGCTGATACTATTTTTTTATTAATGTTATCTGTACCATTGCTACTACTATTTCTTTACATCTGTATGTGGAACTGTACTGTCCTGCTGTGTGTTCTCCCCCTCCCCACCCCAACCGGTCGAGGTAGATGAGCCCAGAGCCTGGTTCCGGTTCTGCTCAAGGTTTCTTCCTATTAAAAGGGAGTTTATCCTTGCCACTGTCACCTAACGCTTGTTCATGTTGGGAATTGCTGGGTCTCTGTAAATAAGGAGTGGTTCTAGACCTGCTCTATATAAAAAGTGCTATGCGATAACTTTGTCATGATATGGGGCTATATAAATAAAACTGAATTGAATTGAAGGTTAGGGTTAGGAGGTTGCAACAAACCATTTTTTGAACTGCTAGTGTTGCTTGCCTCGGCATTTGCTTTGGTGTGTAAAATGTTGTGTTAATCAACAGAAATAATGACCAGAACAAAAAAAATAAGAGCTAAGTGGTTGTGCCTTTCATTGTTACGTTAATGGTTCATTTAATGTAATGAGCTATGGTAGTTGGAAATTAGCCACTGGGACATTTACAGTGATGATGTGATAAAAACTACAGAAAAGTAGAAATACTCATCTGCCATAGGAGGTGCCTTCATCATTATGAGTGACACTTTTCACATTACAACTATTTATTTGATCAATTTTTTAAATAAAGTGTTTGATTAGTATTAGGATAACATTATGGCGTGGTAAAATTCAAATTTACTGATTTTTATTATTTATTTGGTACTGATTTTAATAAAATATATCCTTTAATACTTGTCTTTGTCTAAAGTTTCCTAATTCAGCAAGAGCACACTGTGTGTATGTTGTGTGTTGGTTAGGGACAGGGGGTGGTAGAGTTCAAGTAATGGCTGGGTGGCGTACATTTGAACATGTAATTTCATCAGTCACAGAGCTCAGCACTCAGAATGGCCTGTTTCAACAGACAGTCTCTCACACACACACACACACAGTGAAGAGGCAGAGCCAGCGTCCACTCTGCAGGATCCCAGGAGGTACACACTATACACACTGTGTCAAATCACTGAAAAATCACACTCCAACCCATCATTTGGCAAACGATGAATGTCGTTTAATTTTTATACATGCTTTCTGACAGTTCAATTAGACAGGGGCACTCTAATTGTCACTAATTGTCAGAGTGTGACAGATCAGGCAGGAAATCAAATGACCACCATAAAATCATACACAAGTATTAGTACCAAAAAGAAAAAAATTAGAGAAGACATGGTTTGTCAAAGCCTCAAAGCCAGGGCTGACTCATAGAGACAGACCAGCATCTTTGGACTGTGGGTTGGAAACCGCAGCATCCAGAGGAAGACCAGGCAGGCACGGGGAACGTGCAAACGCCACACAAGGACGGCCTCAGTCGACAAGCCTATTCATTCAATTTTGTACTTTAGTTTAGTCTTACACTTTTTAATTAGTTATGATTTTCAAAATTACCTCCATGATGTTCTTACATAGTATCTTATTTTCACCAGCCCTCGCTGTCCCTGAACACCTCTTCTTTTAATGAGTCCTCCAAACACAATGTTGGCATAATAGTGTCTGACTGTACTAATGAGTTTGTCTGAGTGTTCATTACTGTACGCTCTAATCCCACTCTCTCACTGTAGTAAGAGAGGGAAGCCCACTCCAGTCCAAACAAAAAGAGAATCATCCAATCAACAAAATGACTGTACACAGTATTAACTCAGCTGAAGAGAGCGTGACAACAGGAGTGACCCAGTATTACTCAATTAAGGCATGGTCACATCCCCCATACCATCCCTGACATTCAACTGAGCTAAAACTGGAGGCATTGGGTTAATCCCATTAGCGTCTGTTCAATGCTAATCCATGAAACCAATAAACAGCCATTAAAAGTTCAAAAATTCATTGGCCTGATAAAGATGCAACAACAGGATTACTGATTATAAAACACGTCATCTTCTGATATGCTCAGGAACAACCCACAATATAAAGCATTTTACATCAAAATATTACTGGTCAAATGTCAGAACATACTTTATGAAAAAAAAAAGCTGTAGGAGAAAATGGAAAGGAAGGAGGTATCTATTGTGGTGATTATTGTAATGATGTTAGAAGGAACAGGCTTGCTGAAGACGTGTTGACGTACTACGCTAAGTGTATTCCCTCATTTCCTGTTGCCGGCGTTAATTTTGTAATATTCCTCACTTCATTGGCTAATTACCCGCTATACACTTAAGTGTACAAGTTCTGCTTAAACACTCATAGCTCATTCCTGTTAGCGACTCTCCGCTAATCTCACAGGTGTTTACACGCTATCCAGCTGCTTGCACATTAGCTTAGCAACTGGCTATGGCTTCTCTTTCTCGCCTGCTCTCTCTTGCTCAGTGTGTCAAATGTTTAGTTATTCTCTGCCTCCTTTAACGATAATGGTAAGTGTAACAAATGTAGTTTATTCACCATGTTGGAGGCTCAGTGAGATAGAATTGTGGCTCCGCACCATTGAAAGTCAGTCAGCTGTAGTTAGCCAGCCCCCAGGTTAATTTTGTCTCTAATAATTATTAGAATACAGGGCTCCTTGAGGTTCCTAGGGTCTCTAAAATTAGAATGGGACCCAGAGCCTTCAGCTATCAAATTCCTAGATAGTACCAAATAATTATAAAACTGATTATCATTGCTATAAGTTCTTGATAGAATTAGCAGCTTTCTTATAGCGGAAAAAATTAGTTCTCACCACTGATGAAATTTCTAGATTTGACTATTTACTTTACTTAGCTTTTCTTCATTGAGACATTTCAGTTTTTACGTCCATTGCTGTATCTCAAAGAGATGCTAGAGACAGGGCCAGCAGTAGTGCTCAGACTGGCATTTGTTGAGAGAGACAGAGACTATGTTCCCACTAAGTCAGCTAGAGCTGCAAATGCAACTTTTTCTCTCAGAGAGATAGTTGACTTTATTAATCCCCATAGGGAAATTAAATCGTTTAGCAGCCAGATGCATTAAGAAACAATGACAACTGGTTCAAGAACATGGCTAAGATGATACTAAGATGAATAAGTAGAGAGACAAGTGAATGGATAAGTGGGGTTATTCACTAATAGTTGTTATAAATAAAGTGGAAGATGAAAGCATAAAGTGCTGATGATTAACACCTAAGTTATATACGTATTTGTATTGTGTGTTTTAATGTGGTTGATGAAAACTACTTGGAAAATTTGTGAAAAATTGTGCATCTCTCTCCTAGTAACTTGCACAGGACTATCAATTCCTGCCTGTATTCACCTACTGTTTCACCTCCATCAAAAACATAGACAAATATCTATTATAGCCACTTTAATGAGTCTGACCAAGTGTCACCTTGACCTCTGCATTTTTAATTACAGTGCAGGTAGACGTGGCTGTGATGAGCAACATGATGTGATAGAGATTAATTTTTTTATTTTGTAGTGGTGTTCCCAGAAAAAAAGTGTTAGTTTTTTAAATCCTAATTTATTCCTGGATCATGAGCAATTTTTTTTGCAAGTAAAACAGTCAAATTGAATTAAACTTTAAAAATAACCCAAAAAATCTAGACCACATTGGTTATATTTCACTGCATTTGTCTATTGTATGCATGATTTTATTGACAAATAAAAATCACACATTGTTACGCACAGAAAACGTGATGACCATAGGATCTTCAATATGTCCAGAATAACTAATTCAAATTAACAAAAGTCATTACATCCACATTAAACAGTGACCGCCAGATGTGTGGTGCTATGAAAGTATGCAGGGTTTGAACGTCTTCAAGCTGCTTTTTATTTATTCATTACACAACTATTTTCCACCTGTAAAACTAAGTGCAACACCATGGATGCTATCAAGTAGAGGCTGAAAATGTGTGCCAATATCCCAATTTGTGCAATTCACTGCGTTGAGGATACAAAAACATGCCAAGTATTTCTGTCCGAGCCTGACCTGAGCCCGACGCAGTTAACGTAATCTGAAGCAAATCGAAATGCCGTCATATTATCGATTTCCCTGCATGGTTTTCGGTAGTTAAAATTTTAGTTCGAGCCCGACCCGACCCGACCTGTCGTATCCCCACAGGTCCCATTGGGCTCACGTCAGGTGTCCACATTCTAATGCAAAACACACAAAAACGTTTTTGGAGGAAGTGATTGTGGAGGCAATGGGATGAAGGAGACTATGAGAGCAGGCTTTTGGCCATCCATTGAGTGTGGATCTTGAGAACAGATACGAATTTCGGATGGTCGGATAGTAGGACCTAAAGATTTTAAAGCATACTGAAACCTACAGGGTGATGAAGGTGCCCCAGTAAAGTTACAGTTTACATGACACAAAATAATTAGTGTTTATTGATGACACCAATGCTGGACTTTAGAGGGCTTTCAATGTCATTACAATGCCATATAATTAGGAATTTGTTCATTCACAGGTCCCTCTGAGACACATGTATTTGCGCCCATTTCCCAGAGGGTCAGAGCGACCTTCCACTTACAGGACGGTCAGTCCACCCAGCAGGGTGCCCTGCTACCCTACATACTAGAAATGTATGATAAGTCTGCACTATTTAGTGTCATCCATGATGCATCAGAGGTGAAGTGACTGTGATGTTCATCTCTAGAGCCATCTGAATCCCTGTGCCAGAGAGCAAAGTGATAATTCACTTCTGAAGCCATTTTAGCACATAGTACATTGCTAGGCTGAAAAGATTGCTATGTCTGTCTTTGGGTCCAATGCACCTAGACAATTACAAAAGTAAGCCATGCATATCAGTCATGTGCTGGCTTGAAATAAAGCCCAGCCATCACATAATGCACACACACATAACCTTGTTTGGGAAATTGGACACTGTGGCAGTTATTTATTACTCATCACCTCTAACTCATTATAGAGTGGTGTCACCTTCCATTTATAAAAATCTCCATATTCGATTTCATTTCATAACAGCGTATGATGAGTATGGGCAGGGTGGTCTGTGATGGCATTCATATTCCAACCAAAACATTTTTCCTCACACTCGGCATGTTAACAGCAATAAAGCAAGAATTCCCAGGTGAATAAAGAAGCAAGCTACTCCTGATTATGACAATGCTCTTCTAAAAATGAACCTTCTGCATTTACTTGGTGGTTGGAAGCTGGGTTATCGTGCAAATACAACGACAAATGCAAAGTGGTAGATTTCTGGCGCACGGAATGCCTGGCCGTCTCCAAGCTCTGCTGCTATTTTGGTTCATGTATGTGCAGCAGAATTTAACTAACAATTTGTTTTGTTAAAAAGAAAGCTGGAAGGGAGGCGATGACTCACAGGATTGATGAGCGTCTGTAGTCCAACGTCTCCCACATAAAGGACAGAATAGCGAGTTATCACGTACCAGTCTGATGTGTATCAAAGTGTGTGTGGTTATTTTGTAGCTGCCTGGTGTCGTTTTCATGTGATTTAATGAGGGTAAACACAATTAGCGGATGTGCGTAATGGCACTGCGCTATGACTGGGCACACAGATTTATCAACATCTCGGATTGCTGGATTTTCTTTTGCTTAGAGGTGGCTGTAGGGATTTATTCAACTGAAGGAAAAGTTTTTCATACAGTACAAAGCAGCTGTGGACAACAGATGCTGTAAGAATCACTCATTAATATTTACTACAGTAAATCTTTCCTTTTTGTAAAGCTGATTTAAATACACTGCTCAAAAAAACTTAAAAGGAACACTTTTTACAACAATGAGACGACCCCCACAACAGGAATGTTTTACAGGTGGGCTCCACTGACATTTTTCCTCCTCCTCCTTGCTCTTGTTGATAACTGCCAGTGAAGTAACACTGCATTTATGGTTAGGATGGATTATTTTGGTGAAGATTAGGTAAGGCCTCAGTATGCTTCAAACTAATTGCTTGTTGGATCATTGAACAGTGTCTGAAACCCCCTCCCCTGACATGTTTACACTGTTAGAATTTAGGGGGGCCGTATACTGTGATTAGCCATGGGTGCCAAGGTGAGAAAGAAGAAGCGTTTTAACATTTCTTTCAAAATGTCTTTTGTCACTTTCATGTGATCAACCGAGTGCAACACCATAAATACCTTCAAAGAGAGATTATAAGCAAATGTGTGTTTCTATCCCCATTTGTATGATTCATCGCGTTAAGACTACAAAGAACCACAACAGGCTGAGAGTTCTTGGAGAGAGAACCGGGAGGAAGTGGGATGCAGCCTGGAGGATGCTATGATATTAGCCTTCTTATCAAGCCTTGGAGTCTGGCCGTCCAGAATAGGTACAAAAGCACTTTTGCCATTTGACAACATGTTGTACAAATTAGCTTGTTTCACTTTTAGTGAACCCCTAAGGTTTTGGCCAACAAGTTCTTATACCTAAACAACAAATCATTCATTAGTCATTACCTTCCAGTGTCCTATGTAAATATGAGAGGTTACAAGAACGATTCATAGAGCATATTCTGATCTGATGCCCCTAATTTTAGGACAACACTGTTTGTCAGGTCCCTCCAAAACCTTTTTCCAATTACCTATCTTGCAGAGAGTTGGATTTTAAGATCAATACCACCCATGTCTGTATGGACTGAGCCAGGCAAGCTGTTTCCCCCTGTTTACAGTCTTTATGCTAAATTAAGCTAACCTGCTGCTGCTGCTGCTGCTTGTTCTTTAGACAAGGCAAGTTTATTAGTTTATTTGTTGCATCTTCCAACAACAAGACATTCAACAATATTCACATAAGACACATAATGCATTAAGAGGAGAAACACAAGGAAATGTAAAAATACAATATAGAAAGACACATTTAAATAGGATTTAGGATTAGGATTTAGATTTACTGTAAAAAGCAGGCAGTTAAAAGTTCAGATATCTTATGAATTTCAGATGGAAAAACATGAAATTCTTTTATGCAAATAGATAGGACTTTACTGTGAAGTCAGGCTGAATGGCCATAAATGTGCCATGTGATGTCTAAATTATGCATACAAATTATAATAATGCTAACATATGACACTGATAATGGCATAGGTAGACTAAAGATCACAGTACAACAGATCACACATCCTCAGTGGAAACAGCATGTTTCCAGTCTGGTCTTGTCTCCTTGTGGGTTGCGGCTCTCAAGTCTGAAAACCGAAGGCATCCCCCAGGTTCAAAGACCTTGGGGCACTTCACCACAGCCTAATGAGGATTAATACCTTACACCGAAGAAGTGCATGGCAAAAATATCAGGCCCCATGGACTAAATATGACAGGCCCTAAGACTTCTTGGCCCTCAAGGATCACACAGAGGAATCTCAAAAGTTTGCCAATTGAGGACGTGTGCTGGGGAGATAGATACATGTGGATATTTAGGAAATAAGATTGTGACGTCACGAGGGGACGAGTCCTAGATGTCCCGGCAAGGTGGCTGCAGTCGGGCTTGCAACCTGCACGGACCGCCAGGATCACAGCCCCAGGAACAGCTGGGCCAGCACGGGACTCCGGGGGCTGCCCAGCTGGGTCCCATCACCTAATGACACAGGGGAAGCCACGGAGGAGAGGGCACGTGGGCAAAAGGAAATAAAGACAGTTGGGGAGGACGGGTTGAGGAGGAGAGTACGGTGATATGTATGAGTGACTACGGAGTATTGGCAAATATAGCAAACTTGCACTGCTAATTATCTGTGTCAGAGTGTTCTTTTTTCTGCAAACACACCGGCATCCCGGCTGGCGGTCCGCCCGCCGCCCCAGGTGACGTCACACCATGCTGTTATCTAAATTATAATTGACCGACCCACCCGGCCATCCCTCTTCCGAGGGGCGCTGGAGCAGTGGTCAGCCTTCAGTGGCGACCGGGAACCATATCCAGTGAACATGCCCTGTCCTGTCTTGGTCAGGGACAGGCAGCATAACACGCACAACTGGGGGCAACTTAGGGTTCAGTGTCTTGCCCAGGGACATGTGGACAGGAGGAGCTGGAATCAGGTGACAAATACTCTAAAGAGATCAAAGTCAACAGCTCTAATTCCGGAACCACAGCTGACTGAGTTAACCTCCTGCGCCACATCCCGCCGAAGCAATGATTCCCAACAAGGATTACTTCTGCAGAAGTGAACTGAATGATTTAACAAAAGTGTACAAAGTCAAAATGATTACGCAATATTGTAACTCAGTAACAATTTCAATATTACAAGATACTGTTTCATAATTAAGACGCTGTTTAATCATTAATACAACTACAAATTGACCTTTTATTTTAGAATTTGTTGTGGTAACTTGTAATTTTTAAATGATAATTATGAGATTATATAAAATATAACTTATTATTAGTATTAGTATTATTATTAACACATGTTGTGTAAGTAGCTTAACCCTCCTTATAATGCTTGTTCTAAGCTTGGCTATGTTAGTTTGTCTCAATTTGTCTAAACTGCCTTTTAGTTCATTTATACTAATAATACAATAATAACAATAATAACAACCTTAATTTGTATGTATTTGTAAAACATGCTGCAACAATAACACAGAACAACAACAAAATCATGTGGAAAGTAGAAAGTCCAAATTAATTAAATTATTTATATGACAGGTCACAGGGATGCCACTAAAAGCAGAAATGCAAATTTATAAAAATGTTTTTAGTAGTGATTTAAAGGAAGTAACAAGTCTAATTTCATCAGGGAGAGTGTTCCAGGGTTTGGGGGCCCTGACACCGAACAAACACTAGTGTGGGACTTTAGTTGTTGCAGGATGTAAGGTTGTGTGTGGGATGGAATGTATGGGCACAAAAGCTCACAAATGTATGCGGATGTTTCCGTTGTGATTTGCTTTTGGCCTCCCTAAAGTCTGCAGATGTCAGGAGTCCAAGCAGCCTGTTGCCGGGTCCCCCATCCAGCCGGCCGATGCCAAACAGATGGCGCCAGAGGAGGCCATTTGCAACACACAGTCAAATGGCAAAAGGAACTGGCTGTGACACGGCCTGAAAATAAATACACTGACCTCAACCGGTGGAAGGACATTGCCTCGGTTCATGTGTGTGATTTGGCCTGGCTGTTGGCAGTCTTGCTCTGGCATTAATTTACTCAGCTGGACGACTCTGGAGGACACCAGGACCGGTGCGTTGGTCAGTCAAAGCATCGACCCGCGGTCCTGACTGCGTTCCCCGCAGACTCCGCTACACTACTCTCCCTGAGCGCTGTCACTCTCTGTGCTTGTAGTCTAGGCAGTCATCCAAGAGATGTTGGTGTTGCAGCGGAGCGAAGCCTCTGAAACATATTGTAAATGTAGGTGTAAACAATGACAAGGCCAGATACACTGGTCCAACGCTGCTGTGATTTTTTTTTACCTGTATTTACACGAGCTAGGTCTGCTGAGCAGAACCTTCTGCTTTGTTCTCTCCAACTTTGTTGTACACAATAACACCAGGGAGCTGCCTGCTGTAACCTCTGTTTCAAAGTTTCCCTAGAGTAGTTGCAGGCTTATTGTCTTGTTATAAGGGAGAACTCCAGATTGTGATCCTGGGGAACCACACCAGCAATCGTTTGATCAGATCTCTCTGTGTGTGGAGACTGGATATCCAAGACGTGGTGCTGCTCAGTCTGGATGAACACGGGTCACGTCGAGTGGATGCGGACGCCTGCTGCTGCTACTGTCGTTATTAGTGTAGCTG
>JAVQJF010019450.1:0-19777 GCA_036023855.1 Gadopsis marmoratus | reverse complement strand
TAATAATGCCAATTAAATGTTCCAGTTTCTGTAACAGAATGTGATATTGCCAGACTGAACGTGATTCTTCCAGATTGGCGGAACGCCATTTCCTTTCAAGTTTACATGATGTTTGCTTTAATTTACGGATTTGGGGGTTATACCATGAGCTAACCTCCTTTGTTTTGTTATCTTCAGATAACAACTTATGACGTGAGTTGTTATCTTGAGTATAAGCTTTATACAGGGGAGAATTTATTTCAGAACTGTTGTGATCAATTACATTAGCTTATTATTGTCACAAACTCACCTACATCTAATTATTTAGAACAATGAGCAATCTCTGCTCCACATTGTTCCCAAAACCAGAAATTACCCATGGCCCAGGGACCCCCTTAAGGAGCTGATCACAAAGGGAAGACATTTCTTCACTTTTTAAAGTGAAAAAGATAGGTAAACCAAAACGTATTGAGCCCATGCTGGAACTCGTGTCATAGCAGCGAAAGAAACAGATTAATTGGAAAGAGTTTACTTTTTTGGTCTGTGACCCCTATAAATGGAGCAATGCCTACATGTGACTCATCATCACAGTTTACATATGTTTCCCTCTCAGAATACTTTTTATGAATAGGTCAAAATCACAGAAATTCACAAAAAATGTCAATGCGTAAGTTTGTGTAGCAGGAATTGTTGTTTTATGCCTTATTCCTGTTAAACATCACATGAAACCCTTTAGTTTGGGATTCATTGGTATAGATAGATGTAGATCCATTGGGATAACTAGCATTAAAACAATATACACATCCTGAGTATACTCTAAGATAAAGCATCAAAACTATGCTGCAACTCTGTGCTGAAATATACTCAGCTTTGTACCCACCCATTTGAGTGGTTTGTATACAAATATTCATTTTTTTTTTGTTCCAAAAACACTTGCTGCTGACATGGTGTGTGATGTACTGCTCTGTGTTATTTTCTCTTATGTGCATTATGAGTCCTGTCATCTTGTGCTCACAGTCTGGACTAAAAGGAAAGGGAATGGGTGGTGGGAATCTGTGCCATAATTATTAATAAAATCAACTTTATCATACACAATCACACATTTCTTATAACAATACATGGATAATAATGCTTTTATAGTGAGTCGCTTTGAGTCGCTTTTATGTGGATAGACCAGCTGTAGACCTGTAGTACAATTGTGATTATCATTAGAATATCTTGACAGTCATCCATCATTTTCTGTGCCCTCAGATATTCTTTGAATTAAAGTGGTGGGGTGTTTTGTATAGAATCAGTTCCTACACAAAAACAACATTCCCCCTGCGTCCCCCTTGGTGGACTGAAGGCAAGAAGAGGGCCTGACACGAGAAATTGTTTAAGTTGTTTTCCCTTTCATACACTTCTCATTTGAGCGAACCCACAGCAACTCCCAAGGATTCGGCAATGTTTGCTTGTTCTCTCTGTGTGAGCAACTCTCAGCGTCAGGGGTGTGTACGTGATATTTCAAACAGCACATCAGTGCGTTTATGTATTGGGTGCCCGGAAATTTTTCCAAATAAACACAGCTTGATTCAACTTGGGTGGGCAGACTTATCAAGCGACTAATTCTATAAACAGACGAGGGAATAACCCGGCACTTCATTGGTTGCTGGGCGGCGGGTTGGGGGGGGGGGCATGATGGAGTTTCTGCGCAATGAAATTTTAATTACTGGGGGTGGGCTGATAACACCACCGACTGTTTATGATGGACCATTTATTTCCCAGTGCAAAGTCAACATAACATAGCAAACGTACAACAATTATTAACATTTTCTGGGGCCCTCATGAGGCTGGAGAGTCAGTCAGTGGAGGCGAAGAGCTCCGGGAGCAGGCTCAACTTTCCCCGGGACACACGTCATGACTCTCTACCACGGTCGTCTGCCTTCACTCGGAGTGCCATCCTCGGCTCTGAGCCTCTCCGGTCCCCCGTTCATCTACTTGTACGGAGGGGACAGGGGAGGGGTCGTGCCCGCTGCCTTGAGATTCGTGCCGGCCCGCCAGGAGCCTCCGCAGAAGCCGCCCTACAGCTACATCGCACTCATCGCCATGGCCATCAAGAGCGCACCGGAACAGCGCGCAACGCTCAGCGGCATCTACCAGTTCATCATGGACCGGTTCCCATTTTATCACGACAACAAGCAGGGCTGGCAGAATTCCATCCGCCACAACCTGTCCCTGAATGACTGTTTCATTAAGGTGCCCAGAGAGAAGGGCCGGCCCGGCAAAGGCAGCTACTGGACGCTGGACACCAAGTGCCTAGATATGTTTGAGAACGGCAACTACCGCCGGAGGAAGAGGAAGGCGAAGAGCCAGCAGGAGGCTCTAGACCCCAAAGCCACTGGTCACAAGCGTACCAAAGGTCCGGGACCATCCAGGGACCCACAATCCTCTCTGAGACATCAGACTGTCTTGGGGATAACAGAAGTACCAGCGAGGCAGGATGCGGAGAGGGTGGCGATACAAGACACAAAAGCTGTTCTTGTCGAGTTTAACCACGCTGAACAGCCGCAATCTCCCCCCATACAGAGACTTAAAGTCCCCTCCAACCAAGACACTCTTGCGTCCACCGGGAGAAGGCTTGACGCCCCCCAGCCAGAGCCATATCTCGCTACGAAACACGCTCCGTTGTGGATAGACGGTGCGAATCTCACGGGGGCGTCGCTCCGCCGGGAGCCAGAGGAGCGAAGGTCAGCGTTCAGCGGAAGAGAAACGGAGAGAGGTCCGCTCTGCGCCGTCAGCTGCGCAGGAAACACAGACTTGGCTGCGCATGACAGGCCGAAAGGAAATGTTCTGAGCAGGGACAAATCAAAAGGTTTTAGCATCGAGAGTATCTTATCGAAAGATGAAGACGAAATGCCCAGCAGCGTCATCGGTTTGCCAGCGGAGACGTGCTCAGAGCGCCAAAGTCCCGCTCTCAGTTCGTCTGTGGTCCTGGGTGCTCGGCCGCATCAGTGGTACCAGATGGGATTCCCCATTTGCTCTTACCTGTCACTGACCTACCCCGACAAAGTACTGCATTTTAAATGAGTACAATTATGAATTTAGATTTTAATGTATTTTTCGCAGGGATGCGTAAAAGTGTAATGTTTGTAATTCGCTTTGCATGATGAGTTGCTATGAGACAGCTTACTGTTCTTGTCAGGATCTCTGCCACCTTCATTATCTACAGTAATGTTCAGACAATGACAAAGAGCAACAGGGAGGCTTTTAGACGGAATTGCGGAATTGTCAGGCTTGTGGATATTTTCACCAATTCTTCCAAGACTGTTGCCCCTAAAATTGTATGGCTGTGCAATTTAATGCTTAATAGAACAAACAGGTAAAGGTATATAAGGATTATAAGGATCGTCATTGTCATGTGAATATTTATGGTCCGCTCTTGTATACGGTATTTCTCTCTCCATTCATGACGACGAAAACCCTTAGAGTAAATATGTTTGCGCCATTCAATGAACTACGCAGCATCTTGAAAAATACAATATGAGAATAACGTTTAGTATTCAATAATGTAATGAAATTCTATTTTACATTCAGCTCTGCCCTGAATTTTATGTGCAAAATAAAGTTTAGTTCGGTAAAATGACAGCATGATTTATTAAAAATGTGAGTAAAAATAGAAATACTGTTGGGAGACAGGGGGCTGCTGCTGTTTGAATGACATGTAATACCTAATCCCTTTTTGTGGTCAAAAGTGTTTTTATTATTGTAGAATATTTTTCTAACAATTATTAACAAAATGAGAGAGATAGTATTTTTCTTTTCAGTACTGAGATATAAAGCCTGTGATGTTCAGTGAGAATGGCCAGACCTGAACTGTAGAGGATGAGCGTTTTGAGGTTTGCTGGTTTTAGCAAAACAAAGGTAATTTATCCAAAGGGATTGGATACAGATATCAGGAGTAATCCAGGAGGTTGCGATTATTTTCTTGGCAGAAGTTGTATCAACTTCAGACTGATAATAAGAATTATCATTAAGGAAACAAAGATGAGTATTACAGACAATTTCAGTATCAGTTAACATTCAAAACCCCTGGACACTGCCAAAGCATATGGACCAAAAGTTCTGCCTCATGATAAATCCACTGTGAAGAGGAATTACACTGCATTCTCGTCTAAAATTCCACTGACTGGAGTTTGATCCTGAGCCCATCCTTTGTTGTGTCAGTCACTTCTGAGGGGGTCACATGATGATTTCTGAAATAGAAACAAACCCTAATTTCTGCTTGCAGTTTTCAGTGTCTTAGCTCCCTCTGGTAATTACACAGACGACTTAGTCTGAAACAGATAAACCATTTATGAGATGAACTGGTCATGAAAATGTCCTTTTTAAAAAATTTCATATTGAAATGATTGACAGCTGATATTTTGTGACTGATAACAGTGACTAATCAGTGTTTTCCCCCAAATTTGTCTCTTTTTGTGTTGGAAAAGGCTCTGAAAATAAGACACGTCACTGTATTTAAATCCTCATAATACATCTTGTGCACAATGGTGATACTTAAAATGATGAAAATTATAATATTGATATATAAAATGTATATATTCTGGCAATACGGACCCTGGATCATGTTGAATGTGATGTGTAGTAAAGTCAGTAAATTTGACACAAAAAATATAACTTAACTCAAGGTTTACTTTAAAAGGATTTATGAGTATTCAATCACATCCTCAACAGATGGAGTTTGTTCAGTTGTTGTGCATAGCATTTAATTGCAGAGTGAACTCCAGCCGTTGAGGTAGACTGTGAGACGCAGTTCTCTTTGTCTTCAAACTACTGTTTCCATGGTCAAGCATGTCCTTTCACTCTCTCCCTTTCACGCTAAATGCTGTGGGCCATGGATCACAAAACATAATATACTGAAAATGTTTAAATGATGAGACAGATAGTCAGTACAAATGGCTTTCCAACTGTGTGGTCATTTTTTAAAAATCCTATATTATGTATCTGGTAAGGCCTGATGGCATTGAAAGCCCTAAATGATCCTCACTGTAGAGTGACACCTGCATGAAATCAAAGAGCTTTGCTGACAGCATCATTACCAACCGAGAGCAGCCACATCTAAATATAGGCCTAAAGCTTCGCAACACACTCGTCTGAAAAAACTCGACGGTGCGAGGCGAGTGCTGTGCAAATCAGGAATGCTTGTTGAAATAAATAAACGTTCTCCACATTAGAGGAGAGGAACTAACAATCGCAAGCATTTCCTGTGTATAGGATTCTTTTGGTCAGACGTGTAAATAAAACACGATGAGAACCTCAGGAAAAGAGTGGAGGAAAGGGTGAAGGAAGAGAGGGAAGAAAAGATGTGAGAAGTATCGCTTTAACCGAACGCTTGGCACTCTGTCTCTGTGAGGTTTGGGTGCATTTCATACTAACACATGAACCACTGTAAGTTGGCTCCACTAGCGCTTCATTCTCCAGCGTTCAGCAAAGTCTCCTAAAAGCAAAGTGAATTTTTAAACGTTAGTTATCTGATGGACAATGTGAGTGTTTTAACATTAAAAGATCCTCATGAGAAAAGCAGCTCAGACAAAAGGCTTTATTTGTTTTCTGAGACAACAAACTGTCCTGACGGGTTGTGGTCAGACATCTTTAACATGAGTGGAGCATTAGCATCAGTTTGAGCTCTCTAGCAGGGACATGCATATGATTTCGGGGCTTTTCTTCTGGGCACACAGCCTGCTGGAAGAGGTGAGACAACCATCTAGATTCTGGAGTTTATCAATCAGACCACCTCAGAAACAAACCTGTTTCTTTTAAATGTAGTTTATTATAATCATTTAAGGCATCCTCCAATCCAGATGACTTCCACTTCAGCTTCCATTTGTCGTAAATGTATTTACTTAGAATGATCTTTTCTATTTTAAACAATCTTTAGGTCTGTTTAGATAATCATATTCATTTATACACACTTCTATGTTCTTCAACTTCCTGAAAGATGTGCTTTCAATAGGAAACCTCCATCAGATTAGAATATAGTGCCTTAATCTCTTAAATCAACTTCCTTCCTTGACTTCAGGATTTCTTTACTTAATTAAGAGTAAGACAAAGCTAGTAAGGTTACCTTGAGTTAAGATTAGGTTAATTAATTATAAAGCTTTAGAAAATGATGTACAGTTTTTCTGCCATTTACGCTCAAGTCTGCAAATGCAATGGTCACAGCTTCTAATGCATTCTTTACACAGTTCTATTTCATCTCCACACAACTATCACATAGAAGGCATGGTTTGCAAATATTTAATATAATTGTAGACACTGAATTCAGATTTCAAAATGAGAGTCTTCTGATCACTCAGTATTTTCAACCTTGTTCCCATTGAAGACAAATCTGTTTCTCTTGTGTTGGCTCAGTCACTGTGTAAAAACATGCAAAGGAACAAAAGGTTTAACTATAGGTTTAACTATAATCAGTGTCACAGCAGGTTGATTAGCTGCTGTTTAGTAGCAGTGTGTGAATGTAAGGTGACTCTATACTGCATTCATGCTTGTCACACAAACTGTTTTATCTAAGGTGTCCAGCCTGTAAGAATGTTACAGTCGCTTATGTGGATAAAGGTCTATGACCTGATGTAAAATCACAGGCAAGATATGGAGCAGTCTTGAGCCCTGGGTATCTGGCTCAGTTCCTTGCTCGGGAATGACATGCCCATGGATATTTGATATGAGTTTAATGGCCTTATGACGCATTGTCATAAAACAGGCGGAGTTGCCCCCGTCGACAGGGGCAATAGAGCTTAAGAGGGTCAGACTGCATTGAATATCTTGTTTTCAGTTTTGCGCCTCACTACTAGAGTAAATGACAGCAGGTTTGAACATGTGATTTGGTGCACTATAGGCTCCGGTTTCTGCTGATTATTTACAGACTGAAACACTGTGTGTGGCAACCTTTAACTTTTGTAACCATGCCTTAAACAAAGGCACCAAAAGTACAAACGCATTTTCTGTTTTGAACCTTTTGAAGCATGCATTTGCTATTTTTAAAATGGAAACAGAGTTTTGGTGTTTGTGCCACCTATTCTCGATGCGCTTTTGTTTCTAACAGCCATTAGTCACAACTTGGAAACCTTTTATGAGGGGTGTCTCATTAGAAATTGGTAGAGATTTTTCTTTTTCCAAGGTAAAAAAAAACAACCTCCTTCCCTCTCTTCAGCCATCATTGCCCAAACCCAGATCTTCTTCTATTCAATCCAGACAAGTCAGAAACAGAAAAGCACCACTTCCTGTTTGACAGATGATTCTCTCCAGGAAAAGACCCACCAGAGAGTGTGTGTATGTGTGTGTTTAGAGCATCAAATGTAAAAGTTGTCATCAGGTTGAATCATTGTACTGTTGTAATAATCAGTCACACAGAGCAGCGAAATGGACAAGTATTTACATAAAATGCTGGGGATTATTACGCCAAACAAAATTTAGCTGCCTGGGGAAGAACTGCAGCAAAAACATTATAGTGTTAAAAGAATGTCAACTATCACTTGATATTTGATGAAAAGGGAAATAATTTTTAAAACTAACTTTATTGTCTAGTCCAAGTCTAGTCTAAATGTATATTTATATTAATTTTAAACCAAATGTATTATTTATTATAATGATATTACAACTGACAAAGAGAATGCCATCCACTGATGAAAACCTTGTGATATAGTTGAAGGCTTTGAAGAATGCTAGAAAGTTAACTTTGAGGGATTTTGTTTAAACTACTTTTTGAGGTAGAGAATGAACTTTCATATTTACCTTTAAGTCAACATGGATGAGAAGTCCTAAAGGTGCTCTGGATTAAGTCAGAAGAGGAAGAAGAAGAAGAATTACTTCATTAACCCTTTTCAGGAAATTCAATTTGTCCACTCCAGGCGCAAAATAGAGTTTGTTTAGACTTGCTCTATATTAACAAGTGCTATGAGATAACTGTTATGATATAGCGCTATATAAATAAAATTCAATTCAATTCAATTTAATTGAAGTGACCATGCAAATGGGGGGGAGATGTTAGAGTGATGGGCTGCCACGTAGCATTTCCCCTCGAGCAGCTAAGGGTTCAATGCCTAGCTCAAGGGCTCCTCTGCAGTGCCCAGGAGGTGAACTGGAACCTCTGCAGCTGTCAGTCCACATTCCATACTCCATTGATGTACTGCCATGAAATGTGGCACAGACATTCATGGTGCCAAGAGGATAAATCCTACTAACATTGGTGATCCACTGATGTTTCCTCTAGCGCCACCATGAGGTTACAATTTGTTGGTTTGAGTGAAATGTCTTGACAACTATGGAATGGATTGCCATGATATTTGGTTCACATACTCCTGGGCCCCTCAGGATGGACTGAAATAATTTTGGTGATCCCCTGGCCTTTTCTCTATGGCCACCATCCTGCCAAATGTTCCATTTTCCTAATACTTTGGTTTATGATCAAACACCTGCAAAATTAATGATATTGATTCAAAAATCAGCCTCAGCTGCACTTTGTGTTTAGTGCTAACTGTCAGATGTTAGCATGAGAACACCCTAAACTAAGACGGTGAACATTATACTTGCTTAACATCAGCATGTTGGCATTGTCATTGTGAGAATCTTAGTGTGCTGACATTAGCATTTTGCTCAAAGCACTGCTATGTACAAAGCACAGCCCCACAGAGCTGCTAGCATGTCTGCAGATTCTTAGGCTATGTTCAAACCAACTTAAGATCTGCAGGAAAAAATGACTCTTCATTCATTTGAATGCAACACAGTGGCAGTGCTAATGTAAAATAAAGCATTATCTGGCAAAAACCTTGAAGCATGTACTCTTGCCATCACCTGGAAAGGCACTTCAGCCACTAAAATAAGCGCATGTTTAGATTACCGGTAGATTACAAAAGCGTATTTGTACGGTTTACCTTGTGACTTTTTGGAGCAGGAGAATTTTTTTCATCAGTGGTTTCACTTGTGACAAAACTGAAATCTTTGTTATCTTTGTTGTTTCTGCCACTTTTGCAGTCTGTGTGGGGCACTTTGGAGCATAACTGTGAATTAGTTCAAAGCATTTGGAGTGACTTTAAATAACTTATATAACTGACTCATTTTTAGACAGAGCTCTATAGTTACAGAGAGAGTGAGAAAGAGAGGCAGAGAGAGAGAGAGAGAGAGAGAGAGAGAGAGAGAGAGAGAAATAGCTGCAACTCTGGAAAGTGTCCTCGCCTGCATTTCGTGTGCAATCAAGTCCCAGCTCAGTGCTAAATCACACAGGTTAAAGCTTGCTGGTTCAAAAGGGCTCCTAATCCAAGTGTTTATTATATTTTTTCACTCTCTACATAAACCGGCTACACTTGTCCAAATACACACTCAGCACCGGGTGAGGGTGGGGCCATGATGAAGATTGATGTGCTCGGTTCAGGCCACATTAGCTGCTAATCAAGTTAGGTTTCCTGGCACAGAGCTATATACATCATTATGTGCCTCAATCGTCCTCCAGATCAGGACTGATGCTATTTGCAACCTGGACACAGACATACAAGTACCCTTGTGCTTATGGACATACAGTACACCAACATGAACACCTGTTAAAATTGTATAAGAAATTAAATACAACAAACTTGCATTAAAATGTAACTCTGTAATCAGTTTGTGATGATGCAGTGAAACCCTATGGTTGCATCTGAGAGTTTGTGTATTATTACATTGCACTATATTGTATTTTGAAACACTCCTATAAGGGAAATTATGTTTGATCATGTACATGTAATCATGTTAACTTCTTTTATGTTTGATCTGAATCCTGTACAATTTTAACCCTTGACTGAATGAACCTTGACCTGATTGCTTATACTAAGGTGCTGTTGCCCACCTGGATGATATCAGAAGATCCTGACCATTGGCTTACGAGCCCTTTGTCTTGCTGCTGCTAACTGAAAGAAGCAACCTTGACCAGAGGGGAGCCCAAGTACTGTATAAAGAGAGAGAACATCTTCCCATGGGTGTGCATATTACAATCTAACTGTTGTCTCATAGATCACACCACACACATCAATAGCCTAAATGTGTGTGGTTTGGTTAAAGAGATAGTTCAGTGATCCAGTACTTTGGGGGGATTGTACAGTTTATTTCCAGAGTAAGAAATTCCTTGGGACAGACCTTTTTCCTTTTTCCAAACTTTGTCTGAAGGGAGGCCCACAGTCACAGACATTGAAAACTCCTGCTGTAAGAGATTTTTGTCTTGTGCCTTGTTGTCCGAGTGGGATTACAAAATTTCCACAACACTCCCTTCCGGCAGGAGGTTGCTGTCCATCAGGACCAAAGCCTCATGCCACAATAGCAGTTTGTTCCTGCCTGTAGCCGGGAGACATTGCCGACATCTTTTGCATTATTATCTCTGTACATTGCACATAATCTTTATACTGTGGACTTCTGAACATTCCTGGGTCAACATTGTACATTCCTGCACAAACTGTTCATTCTAAAACAAATATATTGTACATACTTTTTATAATATTTTTTTCATATTTTATTGTCAGCTTTTCTCTATTATGTTTATATTTCTTGACTTTTGCACTACTTGTTTTTTAAATCTTTTAAATTTTTCTTACTATGTTTATTGCTATGTACAAAAATACCAAAGCGATTTCCTTTATGTGAAAACCTATTTACCAGATTCTAATCCTGTTAAACAGAAAATAACAGCTCTGAAGATAGCAATGGGATTTGAAGAAAAAACCCAATGTGATAACAATATGGTTTGATAAATTCAAATTCAACTGCATAATAGCGGAGTATTTTAGTCGCACACACAACTACAAATGTGTATTAAATAATTTACAGGGTAAATATAATATATTTTATAACCAGCCCACATAAAACGTCTATAAATAACTCAGTATCATTTCATCCTCCTGTGTTTGAACTGATTAGGTCACTTGATAATTTATCATTTATTTATAAATCAGTTTTACAAATTACACTAACATTCACCTCTTTACCTTTTATCAGTGTCAGAAGATCAATTCAAACCTCAAGGCTGGGCAGAGGAGGGGAGACCACACATGAGCTTTAACTAAAAATGTGGTGTACAACTTAAATACAACTTAAAGAGAAAGGAATTGACAACAACCTAAACAAGCTGGAAGCCTGGGGAGAGAGGAAAATGGGCTGACTGCTACCAGCTTACTGTACATAGTCTTGTAGCCAGACAGGTAAGCTGATTGCATCATTGCATTCAAGATTGATTGATTGATCAAGATGTCATTTTTCAGTCCACAAATCTTTTAATCCAATCATACAGATTTACGTATGACTCTTATCATACTTCTGTGCCATTCTTTACTAGCCTGTAATTCAAAATGCTCAGTTCAGTCAGACAACTCACGTTTGTTACAGCAGCATACGTGAGTTTGGTATCTAGGCTCTGACATCATCAATCCCCACAGATATGTTTACACAGAGATATTGGGGAGTGATGAGCAAATATATTAAACCCCCTAGATGGAGCCCACAGGTGGATGCTGGGGTGGTGGTGGGGCTGAAAGATCAAGCGGCAGGGCAGCAGCGGCATTGCCAGACAGAGGGAGACATGGGACATTTTGCAGTTTAAATAGACCGCCACATTGGGAGGGTGTGTTTGGTAGATGGTTGCAGAGAGTGAGGTATGTCACGTGTGTATAGCAGCTTGAGTAACTGCCTGGTTGCAGGCGTCACTATATTGTTGCACACTGACCGACTGTACATAATCAACTGAATATAAGCTTGTTATAATGACGTACTGTTAATGAGTGATGGGTTATGTACATATTATATATACAAGTATTAAAACTATGGAGGCCCATTCAGTCCCATTGTATTTAGCACCTGTAAACAGTATAAACTCCACTTAAATTTCAAAATGCTCAGCATTACAACTGCAAGGATGACATGTACAGTTTATATGTTAAATACCATAATGCATTAAAGCCTAATGCTGAAGTGTTTTAAAGCCCCATTTCACTTCTATTGCATCTGTAACTTCAAGGTCAATGAGATGTTATGTTTATAGTCATCCAAAAATCATGTCAATCAGCACCAGTCCTCAAAATAAGCATACCTCTCTAGTTTTATTGCATCAATAATTTTTCATCATTGTATTTATATTTACAGTATGCTCACCCCTCTTTGTCGTTCATATTTTACTGGTTGGTTTACTTGAACTCTGTAAAACTGTGGTTCCTTTTTTCCCTCTCAGCCTAACCCAAACAATGAGATTATTTCTGCATATTTAATACACAAACACATAAGTAGTAGTGTAAGATACAAGAACAAATATTTATTATATGTTCAAAACGAATGTGTTGTAGTCAACGCAGCGTTCCCTAAAAACAGAAATCCTAAATACAAAACCTTTCCAATCCTGTAGATGATGGCGACATTCTTGGCTTTACTAGCCAGGTGGCTGGCTGGTGAAATACTGCTCTCATCAAAACTTTTCAACAGATCTGCAGCTTTGCTTTTACAAACTGTAAATAAATACCCCCAGTCTCATGAGGTTTGTGTGTATACAGTATGTATATATGCATGCGTGTGTGTGTATATGAACACAGGCAGGAGGACTTGTACACAGCAGCAGGATTACCACCCCCAGACTGGGACCTCCCTGACTTTAACACTTAATCCAGGAGGAAGTGGAGTTGCATCACAGGCTCAGTTAGGGCCACTGCCCCCTCAGAGCACACACACACGCGCACACACACACACGCACGCACGCACGCACGCACGCACGCACGCACGCACGCACACACACACACACACACACACACACACACACACACACGCAAATGTCACCCAAAAGTAAGAATTATGTTGCAATGGACTTTGGAGTGTCCTCACATACACACGTATACAAACACACACACATTTGAAATGAGCACTTAAGTTGAAACAAAACAGTTAAGATTTATACTGCACAGCTGGTGTTGTACAAATTCAGTATGTTTTCTGAATGTTATTCTCAGAGTGACTGTGTATGCATCATAGTTGTTTGTATGTAGAGAGTTGTTAGAGTGTCAGTGTGTGTCGACTGTAAAATACATCAGTCAACCTTATGTGTGTGTGCATACAGGAACACTTGAACAAATGTCCTTTATCATTAAGGAGAAAGAGTTGAGGGAGGTTAACTAATGTTAGACCACTTTGATAATCCTAACACTGAGTCAAAGCCAAATTTAGGAATGATATTAATTGGTTATTTATGATGTTTGGATTACAGACAATGCAGAAAAGAATTACAGTCAAATAGTCTCTTATTGCAACAAATACAATATACAACAAAATAGAAAACAGAAATGATTAAAGAAGATGAATTCAGTTTGACAACACCAACATGTTATGTTATGAAATATGAGATACAGAATATCATGTATAAAGGCTATGACAAAACAAATCTGGGCCTAATACACTGAACATTAAACTGTGTATTCTCAGGTCATACAATACTGTCACCCAAGAACAAACATAAGAGGAAACTGTTATCATAGGAATGGTGCAACAAAATAATTGTAGTAGCTTCCCTAAAGATCTGAATGTAGACCATGAGCTGAAGATTAAAGTCCCAGAAGCTAGTGGCAGGATTTTTGAGTTTAGACTATTTTGTTACACACAAACCTAGGAACTCTTCCTGCATTTTGAAACTAGTTTTTTACAAACTCTGGAACTTTTCCTGCATTTCCACCAAAGGAACCTTTTCAGGAAGTCAGGAATTGTTCCTGCATTTTGACCTCAGAAATGTAGATCCAATTTTGGGTCCTGTGTTGCAGTTCCTGCCCTCTGAAAAGTCCCTGTTTGTTTGCACAGTTTGCAGCACTGAACTTTGCAGTTTTTGTCAAACAATTTAGTTTTACACTAGCAGCACTTTCCACAATGCTATGCAAAGGTATTTCTACAAACTTGGAACAGCAGAATGAGAAGATCTTGGTTTAAACACAGGTAACGTTCATGAATTTCTTAAGAGGTTCACAGCCCCTTGGGGAACTTCCTGTGATGGAAATGATCAAAAGGTTTACATCAGACATGCATTGAAAAAACTTGACACAGAATGTGCAGATTTCAATATGTGCATTGTGATTAGTTCACCCATTCAAAACCTCTTGATGGAGGAGCTACATGTAGAGAAAAAGTGACAAAAGGTGATTAACATGTTGCATGACTGTCATGTGTGTGGAGGTCTGGTATTAATTAGATGGAGGAGGTGTTCATGCTGTGACACTGCTGACTGCGCTTTCACAGATCATTACATGGTGTCCAATCAGAGCCCAGCCAGCATGACTGCTGTTTATTTATACACAGAGCTGGAAATGGCAGAGTGCGGCTGACTCGGACAGAACCTCAAACTCTGGAACACTCCAGCACATTGTACCGCTACAGAGGGTTGCAATCAACACCCTGCTCTTATTGACACAGACATATATATACAAGCTCTCACATACACACAAAGAAAAATTCATGGGTGTGCAGTTTTTAAAGTGTATTCTTTTTTTCCCAGCCTGAATTGGTATTGCTTTTAGTGCTGCAACATTTTCCAAAAGATCAACATTGCTTTATAATTACCATTATAGTATTATATTTTACATTACTTTTTTCTTTTTATAGTTTTATGATCACTGAGACACTTTTCATAATGGCATAATTACAGGGGAAAGAAAATAATGCTTTTTAAATATAAAAGGTTCAAATGTGCAGCAAATGACAAAGCATGTTAGCTGCTTCAGCTAAAAATATTATTGGTCTTAATCTCTACACACTTGCTAACTCGTTAAGGACAAGCACCTAACTCAGAAGAGTTGACAGAAAGTGACACCAAAAAATGAATTTATTACAACATCAGCAACATCATCAACATGACAACATGTTCAGGCAAATCTAAGCATAGCACAAAAAACAGCTAACACCTCTGTTCGACACCTGTGTACACAGAGGTGTCTGTACAAACAGCAAAGAATGAGTGATTATGTTGAAGATTCCTCCAGGTTTAATCAGTCAGCTTTTTAATAATGACAGTGTACACATTGATATTAACCTTGTATTCCCAGTAGCTCCATGCTAGCTAACATTATAGCATACAGGCTAATTCTCCATGACTTTGCAGTTCATTGATTTCCAAACGCATAATTTGTTTTCAGGTAGCCAGGCAACATTTAGTAGTGTCATTTGTGATGTCACCACCTCATATTCTGAAAATGTTTGGAAATTCTAACTAGCATCAGTAACAGCAGCTAATCCAGGCCTAATCACAGACCAAACTGGGTGTTTCAGTATGTCAGTACCTTTTGCCATGGTTGCAGTTGCTAGGATGATAAGCTAACATGCAAAACTGATAATGCCATTAGCTCTACTTCAGTGGTGAGAAAAATAACGACTTGTAGCCGCTCTAAAGCTAAATTATAAGTAGTTTCTGTTCTGAGCTTTAGTCAGTACAATAAGTTTGTAAAATTCACATGAACCTTTTCTGGGCTTTCAGAAAGCTACAGAAACGTGATGGTCTTTTTATTTTGAATGAATCTACTGACTGTTCATCTACTGTAACAACATGCTTGTAGGTAGTTTGCAGGTTTAACGAATGCTAAAATGTTAGCATGGAACCCCAAAACTAATCAGCAACTGGGGATGGATTTGGAGACCATGTTCTAATCACCACAAGTTAATCAACAGCACAATCCCACAAAAGCGTAATGTACTTAGTGTACACTTAGTTGATAATTTACACTTAACAATATGGTTAAAATGGTATTTCCAGGCAACAAAAGACCATCTTACGTCAACATTTCACAACAGATACGCTCGATGTAGAAAGAGAGTGTGCACTGGTCATGCAGAACAAATATAAAAGGCACGAGTGAAACATTATTCAAGGGAAGATGTGGGTGTAGAGATGTTGAGATTCATTATGTAGTGCAAATGGCTCCTGATGAGCTAACAAGTACAACATACAGGTTAATATTTCAACCAAGCCAGGAGGGTGCACAAATCGTTAAAAGTTTCAACATTGTCTAAGGTCACATCAGGAAAAACACATAGGTAGGGAATCAAGGGTGTTTAGCCATTCCGCATAGTCTAAGAATATGTTTCAAAAGTTTAGAAAGACTTAGAGCACATGCAATGGAACACTTTTTAACAGAGTCACTTAAAAAGAGCATAAAATGGACGGAGGTTAGCGAGGCTTTCTATTTGATTTGTATAATTATACTGCAAGTAGATCAAAACATGTTACTCAGCTCTGAAACAATGATTCACATTTACATTGGAAAACAACACTATTGCACAACACTATATGCAAATACTTTGAATGACTACCTCAAACAGAGGTTGGATGTATGGGGGCACTTCAGGGTCATAACTTGTTAAACATTTATGCTCCTCATAGACGATGCCATGGACACAATGGTCATGATGAACTATTACATCTACTGTTTATACATTTACAATTAAAAGACCCACAATTCACAAACAGCAGCACATGATGAATTCTTACAACATACAGAGAAATATCTACAGTATTTACAAAATCAACACAATAGATTAAAACAGATGATCAATCTGAAATGGGATTCAACCTACCAGAAGTTGCATCATCCTGGTATTCAAATGCAGATAACCATACTTCATTATTTAAAAAGCACACATTGATAAAGAAGGATTTGTTGGACTCAGGACTCTCTCAAAGAGAAGTGTGTTGAATGAAGACACAATGCTACCCCGCAGTGGTAGGATGAAGTAATACACTTAGGGAATGTCACTTCACTTCAGTCACTCATTTCACGTTTGCTTGATGTTGTTTGCGCATGCCAGATGATATACAGATAGATACACATGCAGCAGGATAGGAAATATTGTGTAATCATGGGCCAGTCTTTCATCCTGGTGATGTGCTTAGCTATGCTGTTGGCATTACAGCTCAACCAAATGACAAACTACTACTTAGGTCTATCACTGAAGACATACATAGCAATGCAATGAATTTGATTTGCATGCAGAAGTTGTTTATCTAGCAGGGAATGAGTAGAAGAGTGATCTTTGCAGGCTCTGCATTAGTGTTTGGTCGGACAATCAAGGGCATCAGAGGATAAAGACAAGGACATTAACTTTCATGGAAGGCACTTTGGATGGATAGGAGTCTCTAATGTTCTCAAGGGTATGATAAAGTTTCTAATAAAAACATGAAATGAATACCACTAGATTGTAAACGTGTAAGACTATAACTGGCAAAAAGGGGATTGAAATAGGTAGTAACATTTCCCTGAGTAAGTACTCAGAAGGAAGACTTTGCTGCTTTCGTTCTTGCCCAGAGTTAAATGAGAAGATTGATACTGTCTGTTTAATATGAAGCTACCACCAGCAGACGGTTAGCATAACTCAGCATAAAGACCGGAAGCAGGAGAAAACAGTTAGCCTGTCGAAAGGTAAAATTTACCAGCAACTCTAAAGCTCGCTAATTAACACGTTATATTTTCAGGTTTGTTGTGTAAAAATTACGAGTTGTGGTGTTATCATGCAACCAACCCCCGAAAATCCACATCTTCTCATATTTAGCATACTGACAGTAGAGTGGTATAAATCTTGTCTAACATGGCAAGAAAGCAAATACCGGTATGTGTATTTCTCAAAATGTCCAACTATTTCTTCAAGAGAATGCATGGAGAAATATTGTTTCTGCCATTTTAAATGACAGCAAAAACGTTACATACAGTATTACATGTTACATATGTCAAGGCTGTATTTTCTTCGTGTTGCAAAATAAGATATACTATATTACAGATAGCACAGACATGGAATAAGAGTTTTGAGTAATATACTTAACCGACTTTGTGATTGAAAACTGAGCTGATGCCACCTGAATAGCCGATTAAAGTTATTATTGCCATGTACTATTATAACCAAGTCTAGTTTGAACTGTAACTAGACATTTATGTAAAATATAACAAGGCAGGACAATACTTAGTACAGCGTTTCACCAGATGCTGTTAGATGTGTCACACTAACATGTAATAACTATGGTTACCAAGAAAACACATAATAAAACAGCATAGAGGATTATCATCATTAACATCGTATGTATAATCCAGAGTGTCTGACAACATACTGAGGTTGTTAAGCTTTATACTGGATGGTTTCACTTTATGTTTCTTTATATTTGTGATGTTGTATTACTGCTGATGCAGGACAGGGTGCAGAGAAGCACTACCAAGTTGGATAAACAGGGTTTGCTACAACTATGGCACAGTTCAGTACAGTAGGTTATGTTGCTTTCAGCAGTGCTGCACACAAATACAACAACAGTCAAACAGAGAGTTGGTCACTGTGATGTTGGGTTAAAATCAAATTGCTGATGTGTGTGTGCTGTCAGTCTGTTCTGTGGAGGCTTTGAAATGCAGCCTGTTCTCCTCAAACTCACTCTGCTGCCATTTTCTCTATGTGGTCACTCAGCAACTTGTACTGTTCTGCAAAGGGGTGAAAACATACAAACACACACACACACACATTTGTTTTAAAGATTTAAAGTTTTAAAGAAGGGGTTTTTTTTTTAAGTAAAATTACTCTACCCTGGAATTTGCGTCTGGGCCCTTATCCTTAAACCTCAGATAGCTTAACAAGCAATCCCATTTCACATACCTCTATTATGTCATATATGATTGTACCTGTATTTTAACTGTTTTGTGAATAAACTGAAACTGAAAGGGACTAAGACCCAATTTCCACATGGAATTAACATGTAATTTGTGTGTGGATGCACTCTGATCAGATCTCTACATGCAAATTAGGGAGGCAACGCTAATGCCATCAGGTGCTTTACACCTAAAAATACCAAAAGGTTCATGGGCTGAGAGCAGAGACTGTTCTATTGTTTTTGCTGTATTATTCCATTTAATGCTGTACCTTCATTCAAGTTCCCAATGACTGCCTGCTTCTTCAGGAAGTCATTGCAGAGCTTCTTACTGAGCCCAAATGCCAGCATGTTATGAGTGAATGTCCTGAAAATACACACAGAACCAAACTCAACTCAGCAGAAATGGAAATTATTGCAAACACACTATATTTAGTGGTCTATTAAAGATGGAAAATAAAACAAACTGTCATTGCTACATCTCTACATAAGGTATACACCAATTAGCCATAACATTGTGACAGAAGGGCACCCGTTGGCTATGCAGCCCCATATGCAACTTACTGCGATGCTCTGTGCGTACTGACACCTTCATATCAGAACCATCATGAACTTTTTCAGCATTTTGAGCTACAGTAGCTGTTCTGTTGGATCAGAAAAAACAGGCCAGCCTTCGCTGCCAACGCGCATCAATGAGCCTTTGCCGGTTGACCGGTTTAACTTCCTTGGACCACTTTTGGTAGGTACTGACCACTGCAGACCAGGAACACCCACAAGAGCTGCAGTTTGGAGATGCTTTGGTCACAATTAGGCCCTAGTCACTCACATCTTTATCTTGCCCATTTTTCCTGCTTCAACACATCAACTTTGAGGAGAAAATGTTCACTTGCTGCCTAATATATCCCCCAAACTGACAGGTGCCATTGTAATGGGATAATCAATGTTCTTCACTTCACCTGTCAGTGCTCACAAAGTTATGGCTGATTGGTGTTGTGATGGCAAAATGTAACCATATAATCTGTTTTTCCTGTGTATTGTATTTTGTTTATAATTTTAATGTCTTCTACACACTTTATTACATGAGTGCATTAGCTGTGGTATTTTGCCTCTAAAGCAAATTGCAGGAAACTATTGCAAGGGCAGGAACTATATGACCCCCATAAACCCCAC
>JAVQJF010019447.1:0-16699 GCA_036023855.1 Gadopsis marmoratus | reverse complement strand
CGGCCTCAGCTCTGCCTCAGCCTCAGCTCAGCCTCAGCTCGGCCTCAGCTCTGCCTCAGCTCTGCCTCAGCTCGGCCTCAGCTCAGCCTCAGCTCGGCCTCAGCTCTGCCTCAGCTCTGCCTCAGCTCGGCCTCAGCTCAGCCTCAGCTCGGCCTCAGCTCTGCCTCAGCCTCAGCTCAGTCTCAGCTCAGCCTCAGTTGTGCGCCGTATTTAGCGCTAATCAGGGAATATGAACATGCCAACACGCTAGAGTAGCAACGACATGCAAGCATTGTCACTGTGAGCGTGTTGACGTTAGCATTCAGCCTTTAGAGGCTTTAGCCCCTTTGTCTTGTTCCTAAGTTATATAATAAGTCTCAGTAATGCTGGGAGGGCCTTGCTTTTTACAAAATGAAAGATAAGGTTCACCCCCAGTACACTTCCTATTCCCTTAGACCTAGAGGTCAAAGGATGGAGGATTTCTGTGGTATTAAAGCCACGTAATGGAGATGTGGGATTTACTAACCTTTGGACCGAACTCTTTATCTTCTCCCTGCAGCTGCGACGGTAAGAGCGTCTGTGAAATAAACACAAACCTGGTCCGTACTTCTGATCCCTGCTATGGCATCTACAAATACCTGGACACCACCTACACCTGCGTCCCAGCACGTCAGTCCCATTTCTGTAAGTCACACGAAGCTATAAATGAGTGCAATGTGTGTGATGTGACTTACCTTTACTTTGACAGGAATCAGTGTAGCATGTGAGCAGTCCTTTGCAAGCCTGCAGTGTGGTAAGAACTCAACTTCTCCCTTTTTTGTTTTGTATTTTTGGTGGATTAAAGTTGCGTTTCAACGCTCATCTGGATGTACCGCTTCTCTTTTTGTCAGACGAAGGGCAGGTTATATTTGTCTACAGTGCTCAGTATGGACGCAGTGACCCCACCACATGCTCTTACCAGCGACCTTCCTCTCAGGTCCAGAATGTCCAATGCAGCACCGTCAGCAAAGCTGCCGACAGGTACAGTTGGCTGCTCTTTCTGTTAAAACAATGGTGGATAAATACCATTCAAACCCGCATTCGCTCACATTATTCTGCATCCACAGCTGTAATGGGAAAAGCAGCTGTGATATCAAAGCGAGCAACTTGCTGTTTGGAGACCCCTGTGTCGGCACTTACAAGTACCTGGAGGTGGTTTACACATGTCAATGTGAGTAGCCCAAACGCCCTGTTGTATAGTGAAGAAGTGTTCAGAACCTGTACTTTACTAACATTTCTAATACCACACTGTAGAAGACACTCCACTACAAGTAAAAGTCCTGCATTAGAAACTTACTTATAAAAGTATGTAAGTATTATCTGCTAAATGTACTTAAAGTATCCAAAGTTAAAGTAGTCAGGGTGCAGTAACCTGCTGCCTGACAGTGTGTGTTCCTATTATCTGATGTCTCTGGATTAATATTACTGCTGCATTAATGCTTATGTTGTATGTTTAAACTTGAGCTCAGTTGACCTCCTTTATAAACCTCTTGATAGACATTCTCCAAGATCCTCAAATGTCGTGTTATGTCTCTAAAAATGTAAGCTCTTCCTGAGCTCAGAGAAGCAGCACAGTTCTCAGCTCAGTGACCTTGTACAAATACATGTGTATTTGAAGTGGAACAAAACATGTCAGTAATTAAGAACAATTATTAAATAATTAGTAATATTAATGATATTCACTCATTTCGGCAGCACAGTCCCTTAAACGATCTCACATCGATATGTTATCTGTTCTTTTGCAGATCCAGTGTGAACACACTGAAGCCACAGTAATATTCTTTCAAACATTTATACTCAAATCAGCTAAATGTGTCTTCAGTCTGTGATTATATTATATGTGATAATCAAGAAACCAATGAAACTGATCAGTTCTAATAAGATACTAATATAGATCAAATGAAAACAATGTACCTTTGAATTCATTCTACTACATTTGCATGACCTCGATTAAGATGAATTAAAGTTTGGTTTTCAGTTAATTTCACCGTGTTGGATTTGTTTCTTCGTCTCATGTAATGCAGTGTTCAATAAACTTTCCTGGCCTCAGCCCTAAAATATCAGTACAGTTGTTAGACGTCCATAGAGTTTGGTTTGTTCCTGGTCTGAAAGCCTCAGCGGTGATGTGGGGCAGCAACTGCTGTTGTAGAAATATAACATTATAAAAATATTTGCAATCCACTTCCAGACTGACCCCAACAGATGTATGAGTGTTTAAATATTCTTGATTTTGTAAGTAACTAAAGCTGTAAAAACTAACAATACTTCCCTCTGAAATGTGAGAAGAATTAAAGTGGCTCAAGTAAAGTACTTCAAACGTGTACTCAAGTACAGCACTTGAATAAATGTACTTAGTTACAGGCGCAATTTGAATTGTGCAAAGTTTGAACAGAATCTGAAACTAAATGTCGCGTTAAAGAAACGTGTAAAAATATGAAACCTCCGTTTTTCACAATGTTTTATTGGGGTCACGTCAGCACGACATCCATCGATGTTCACTACAAATCATCAAAACACAACAAATTAAACAGAAAATAACTTCACATTGAGCAGATTTCAGTGCACATCAGTTGCTTGAGCAATAAATAAAGTTCATTATTCAGACAGGTGGAAATGTGTGACTTCACTGGTCCTTTCATGTTTTTACATTGAGGTTTCCTGAATCGCCAGCTTGCACATTAAAATGGCCGTTTTGATCAGGAATGCTGGAGTTGACAGCGAGCAGAAAATCAGTCAGCTACAGTTCACTTGTCTACTCACAGACACACACTCAATTTAGTTTCACAAATAAATAGCATTGTATAATTCATAAGTTACTTTTGTCCCTTTCTTATGTACATTGGTTCCCTTTCATGGGCGACATTAATCCTCTGCGGCCTGAAGACGAGCCCCAGCTGGAGCCGCTCGTGTAATTAGCACGACAACACTGACGGTAGACCCAGAATCCTCAGAGACTCTTCGGACCGTCTGGGTCAAAACTATATTCAGTTGCACAACAAGAGACTTTTTAACCGGTTTCTCAAGGAGGTAGCCAGAAATTACATCATGTCTTTGCACAAGAAAAAGATGAAGGTATTATTTCGTATGAAAGTATAAAATAATTATCAGTATAGACAAAAAAAATTCACTTTGTTTCAGATTGTATACATTACATCTGCAATAAGTTTTGTTTGGCCACTTGGGGGCAGCAGAAACCAGCGGTGAGCATATCCTTCATGTGGAGTCGTGATAGTGTCCCTCTGATGAATCCAGTGTTCCCTCTTTAAGTCGGTTCTTGGTTTCTACGAGACTCCTGAGGGAACATCTGGCTCCGTAGCTGCTCCACTATGAGCTGAAACGCTCTGTAAAGCCGAGGGGGGATAATTCTCTGGAGGCTCCATTTCCAGCTACATCTTTGTTTGGAAACAAGTTAAAAATCTCTTCACGCAGCAGATGAATATTTTAAGTTAGAGACTGAGAGGATGGTGGAGATACCGTGTCGTTAACTAAATGCAATCACACGAGGGGCACAAACTGGGGCTGCCTGAAGACTAGATTCAGTCTGAGGATGCACACTTTATAAACTGACACAACACCCAAATTAGTCTGTATAATGCCCAACTACAGATGCATGGGGGAGTGGAAGCACTGCAGAACGCTTCAGAGGGACAGAAGGGTGGAAAGTGAATTCAGGGGACCGACTGCAGGTGTGTCTCACTCGGTTTGGGGCACAGAGATAGCCGGGCCCTTTGGGTCATCGAAGCGGTCCATAGTGTGGAGCTGCATGATCATGTGCAGGCCGTAGGTGAGCACCAGGACCATGAGAAGGCTGGTCATCAGGCCCATCCAGATACCAGGAGAGAAGAAGCCTGCACAGTCGCTGGCATACGAGAACTCGCTGCCGGTCACGTTAAAGCCCTGAATCTGTGGAAGGAGGGTCAGACAAGGGGTCAAGGTTTAGACTGTTCTCAGCATCACGTCTGCGTGCAGCCACTTCTTTGTCTAAAGGCCTCAAAAACCCATTTCATCTTTTATTTCAGACTAAAGTTCCTTTAAAAAAAAAAAAAAACACTTCAACATTTTGGGGATAATATAAATAAAACTAAAAGTGTAAAATTCTGTAGAAATTTTGTGTGCCTGAAGTGCAACCGCGTGACCCTTGGCCCCGCCCCAGGAATCTGTCACTCTCTGTGTAACCCAGTACTGCCACCTCTGGCTACCGCACGTCAGGTACACAACAAACCAGTTGGGATACCTTGAAAGTGCTTGAAAGCATACCTTGGGATACCTTGAAAGTGCTTGAAAGGATACCATGGGATACCTTGAAAGTACTTGAAAGGATACCATGAAAGTACCTTGAAAGTACTTGAAAGGATACCTTGGGACGGCCGTCTCTGCTCAGCTGCAGCTGTGTCCGTCACCAGCCAGCACTTTTAATGCACCAGATACACAGAGAGGCCAGTTAAACCCCACAAACAAGTGCTTCTACAGCAAAAACCGTGAGTCCAATCTCCAAAGCAGACAGCCACACCATGACAGGATGGGACTACTTCCTCTTCCTCCTCTACTTCTACTTCCTCATCTACTTCCTCCTCTACTGAGGAGACCGAGGAAGAAGGAGCCAAGGAGGAGACTGAAGAAGAAGGAACCGAGGAGGAGGAGACAGCCACACCGACATGACAGGATGGGACTACTTCCTCTTCCTCCTCAGCTCCCTCTTCCTCAGTCTCCTTCTTGGCTTCCACACTTCAGGCACACAATACAAGCTCTCTCTCTCTCTCTCTCTCTCTCTCACCTGAATGTCTTCAAAAGAGACCCTCCACTGATTGGCTGGGTCTTTGGATGAGCGCGGGACGAGCAGCGGCCAGCGGAAGTTGGTGACGGACTCACAGCGGTACGAGTACTCGGCGGGGGCGTAAATGTTCCTGCTGCCGTTAAACGTGGCTTTGGTCCCGTCGTACTCCAGCTCCACGGCGTCCAGTGTGAACCAGCGGCGTGCAGACACTGTGTAGTGACGCTGGCTCATAGCAAAGCTGGACACACACAGATTTAAGGTGACAGGAGGAGATGGTGGTACTTCGTTAGCATTTCTGAATTATAGAGTTGAAGTCTTAAACCAATTTCTCAGTTCACAACAGAACACAAGATAAATAATAAGTGTGGGTGTTTACCGACTCAAGAAAAGGGAAGACACTACTTTAATATTTGAAGTAAATATTTGTTGGCTGCCTCCTGGCAATTATAGTAACCACTTACATGTTATGATAAAGGCTTGGAGTGTCGAATTGAATTTTGCTCTTAAAAAGACATAAAAACATCACCATGTATGTTGTGCAAACTCACATCAGTTTGAAGCTGCGGTGGCCGAGGACATTCTCATAATTAAGAACCAACCTGCAAAGAAGCAAAAATGAAATGAGAGAAAATTCCTTAGATTTCGTAAATGCCTGATGTATCAAAGATGATACAAAGAATATGTCATACATTCAAATGATTAACACATTATTTTTGTATTCTATCAAAAGATGAAATAAACCCTTCAATATGTATATGTGTATATATATACACATATACACATACATATATATATATATCCCCCCCCCCAAGTTGCAGCATTGCAACTCACAAGGAAGCAGGAAATGGTACTTCAAAATGAAAGTGCTGATCTGAGCTCGCGTCCTCCCTCTGAGGCTCTTAGCACTTACTGACTCTTACTGCTTTCTGAGCGTCACCCACATGTGAAAATGCACAAACCTCGAGACGTCGCACTGAACCTGATGAGAAAAAGGCTTCAACCACTTCAATCACTGCTAATCAATTCTTAAGAAGCTCCTTCAGCTTCTTAGGTATTTTACAGGCGTGAACTACCTCGCTTTGGTTTTGTCGCAGCTTGAGCCATGGAGTTTTGGACTGACGCCCTCCCCAAAGGTAGACGGGGTCAGTTCATGCTCTTCCCAGCGACCGCTCCGAAGGATGCTCACCGACAGGCCTTTCGCCCACAGGAGGATACAGGTGTCTTCCCCCTCCTGTAGGAGGACGAGAGGTCAAGACACTACAAATTAACGGATACATTGTTATCGTTTTACTTCTTGTTAACACCCCAACAAAAGACCAAACCCAACAATGCATTAGTCTGACTTCCTGCCTGTGGCTCGCAGCTCCGAGTCCATTGGTTCTCACTGAAGACTTAAATCTTTTTTTATTTTATTCTCATAAATATTAAGTTTAATTAAAAAAAAAAAAAAAAAAGTAATTTCTTATAAACAGCTGTTCACTGTAACTTTTATCAACCAAATAAGAGGAACTACTTGTTGGTTGTTGGGGACTATTTTCAGAGGCCAATTAATCCACATTTGGTGCTTTAGTGAGTATTTGGGGCAGCAGGGCGGCGCGCGTGTGTGTGTGTGGGTCCAAATTGACAATAAGAAGCAAACAGGATGTCTCCAGGCTCATCTTTTATGGCGAGACAGAAACAACGACAAGAAGGAAAGATGTCCAGGCAGATGACGCCCACCCAGAGGCTGGTTCTGGTTCCGGTTCTGCTCGAGGTTTCTGCCTGTTAAAGGCAGTGTTTCCTTGCCACTGTCTCCTAGTGCTGCTCCTGGTGGAAATGTTGGGTCTGTACATATAGAGTTAGTCTAGACTTGCTCTATATTAACAAGTGCTATGAGATAACTCTTATGATACAGCGCTATATAAATAAAATTGAATTGAATGTAACCGCGTCACCCCACCTTAAACTCCACAGGAGCGTAGACCCCCGCCTTTTCCTTGATCCTACGCTGCCTATCCCTCTCCTTATATGCCCCCCTGGCCTGCAGGAGAGAGCGTCCTCCGCCCAGGCCTGCTTCCATGGAGGGCGCCGCCGCCGCCTCCTGTAAAGACACAATGGGAGCAGAAAACAGGAATCAAAGTGCTGCAGGACAACAGAGACGCTCAACAATAAAATGCTCACCCTGGAGGGCCGCAGGGCTGTGTAAATGGCGGTGTACGGGACGGACTGGGTCTTCATGGTGCTCAACACCTGACCGATCACCTCGTCTGGAAAACAACATGACATTCATGTTTTAAAAAGAAAATACAAATGAAAAGAAGCAGCTGAAGAAACATAAAATGATGCTTCTGAGTCACCAGACAGGTCACATGACAGACTCACCGTTTCCACTGAGAATCTCTTTTGCAGACATCAGATCAGCCCTGCGAGAGTCGGACGAGGCAACAATATATTAGATTATTGATGAAGAGGAGAAGGAAGTGAGGGAAAGTACTGAGTGAATAAAGTCCCAGAAGAGGTGGGCTGATTTTAACATTACCTCTCAGGTCAGTGATTTGAATTAAATAATTTAACATTTTTCACCCCCACCCCAGTAGTAATTACAGCCACAATGACCTCCTGCTGTACTGTGAACCTGGTCCTTGTGTCATTTAAATCCCACCCAAAGCGACTTTTCCTTAAAACTTTATTCTTTTTTTGTAAAAACATAAATAAATAAAACAGCTCAGCCTGAAACGTTGCTTCTTATATCCACCTATTTGTGAAGCAATATGATGACAGAAACAATGACAGTCCTGTCATGTTGATCCTGCCCGAATTAAAAGAACAACCCCTATCATTCATTTTGTGCTGAAGAGTTCAAATCTAATATTTGTTCAGGGCTGCAACTATCTATTATTGCCAATGCCGATTAATCTCAACAATTATTCATTCAATCATTAACCAGACTGCTTATCCCGAAGGGTCGCAGGGGAAGGGGGCTGGAGTCAATCCCAGCTAACATTGGGCGAGAGGCAGGGAAACACCCTGGACTGGTTGCTTTTATTAAATAATTTGTAACATGTCAGAAGATAGTGAAAAATGCCCGTCACAGCCAGCAATTCAGTGATAATGGCCTCCGACGGCGTCTCCAGTGCACCTACCCGATGCCGTACGGCAGCCTGAACACCAGCAGGGCGGGCGAAGAGGCGTTGAGTCTCAGCTGACTCAGTGTCTCAGGGTCCATGTACAGAGGGGAGGTTTCTAACTGGTCCTGCAGCTGGCCAATCACTGCATTGGAGGCGGGCCAGGACACGGCAGGCAACACCAGAGGGGAGGACGAGGACATCAGAGCCCCCTGTGGTGCACATTAAAAGTGATATTTAAGTTTTAGTGCGATTTGATGGGTCCTCTAATGTTCTCTTGGAACAGGAGCTTTAAAACTTCTAGCGTTGGAGACTGAGAGTATGAAAGTATTCCACTGATCTACAGTCAGCAGCATCGTCTTACCTCCAGGTTGGGGAAAGCACTGTCCTGCTTGTTTCCAAACGCCCCCCCATACATGGTGAAGTCCTCTATGCTCATCTGGGTGGAGACAAGCAAATAAATAAAATGTACAGAAAGAGAGAAACCAGTTACAAACGGTTACAATAAACATTTTTTTTTTTTTTTAGAGGTTTGTGTCCACACATACGTTTCCTGTTATTTATGCATCTGGACACAGTTTCTGACCTTTCTTGTAGTTATCCTGTGTCACACCCACAGACACACAGAACACATGTAAACAATACAGTAGGTACCAATACAGATGTTACTGATCAAAGTGTATACATCCGTCCATATACACATGTACTAACAGACACATGAATAAAAAGAAAACAAGGCTTTGATGTTTTATTATTAATGGTCTCAAAGGATGACCTGCTTAATATTTCATTTATATTGACATAATACATCAATTGCCTTTATTATTTATTTATTTAATTGTTGGGTCTCTGTACATAAAGAGTCGGTCTGGACCTGCTCTGTCTGACAAAGTGCCCTGAGATAACTTTAGGATATGACGCCGTAAAACTGAACTAATTTAAATAAAGCCCATCTTTTGGACTGATTTTGTAAATGTCCTTTTCCATACTATAAATGTTTCAGGTTTTAATTCTTCCTTTTGTAGGTTTTTGGGACGTGTTCACAAAAGTATATTGTGCGTTTATAGATTGGCAGCTTTCCCAAACGTCTGTTCTATTATGAGTAAAATATCCGCCCGGTAGGTTTGCATTTAGTTTTTCCATGTGAAGAATGTGTCTGGTCGCCATTATGTTCCCCACATTCCCTCCAGCATCTAGATTTATTCTGGGTAAACCTGAATATGGTCGATGGTGTTCTAAAGCGTTTTAGAGACCAAATAAATAAATCAATTGAAAAGAAAATTTTCAGATTAAATTGATAAGGAAAATAATCGTGATACTGATATTTGACAGCTTGTTACGGAACAAAAACAAAAAACAGATTGACCGCTGGTGAATTTTCGTTCCATCCTAACCTCTAACAGGAAGCCCGGCGGCGTATTTAATCATCCAAGACTGTCAGAGAACGTATTAACCCTCTGTAAATATTTAATCCCTGTATGCTTGTACTGTAACAAACGGAACAAGTGACGAGTGCACCTTGTCCTGCAGGAACAGCACCACATTTCTTGGGCCCACATTCAGAGCTTGCTCCAGGTAAGAGGCCAGCTGCTGCTGCTCCACGATGTGGCCGGCGGCAGGAGGGGGCTGACTGGGCAGGGAGACCCTGCTGGAGATTCAGCATGTCAGTCAAAGTGGCCAAACAATGTCATGGAAAAAGTCCACATATGCAGGACATGGCTCCAGTGTCTTACTGTAAGAGTGCAGAGTGCTATCAGCTACATCTACTGAAATAAAAGTACTGCGCATTATGCAGCAGTTGCGTCATTTCTACTATTTTCTGCAGAAATGTGTAAAGAGCATTTTAATGCAAAGCTGAGCTGTATTTCAGATGTGCAATATTGTTGGGCAGTTTCATCATATTCTATAAAGTGATAATATGTTTTGTTGGTGGAGTTAAAAAATACAATATTTCCCTCTGATGTCTTGTTGCAGGGTAAAAGAGTAAAGTAGCATAAAATACAAGACAAGTACTTTGAAATGTTATGACGTGATGAAATGATACTCGAGTAGAAATTAGACACAGTTGTTCCAAACTATGCATTAAAACAAAGGGACTGGATGACAGCAAACTGAGCATGTGATTTTCCCGAATATATAAACTGTGTATATCTTTGAAAAACCCAGATCATTTAGCGAGACGTTACATCAGGAAAGATAAAAAATAAGCCTGCGACCATTTGTGTCATGTGACTCCATCTGGCAGCTTTTTAAATGAACCCGCAGCAATAAAAGCTGGCTGCCGCGGCAGATGACCGGTGACATGGCAGCTGACATCCACTGGGATTAGAGGACGACTGTCATGTTACGACGCTTCAGTGTAATGATGAAAGCGCTTAAATGAACCAGTCTCTTCCAGCTGAGCTACTGCGGCTAACAGCAGCAGCCGACACGCAGCTAGCTACAGTAGCCAGCTAGCCGTTAGCTACAGTGGCCAGCTAGCCGTTAGCTGACGGAACCGCCTCTGTGAGAAGAACTTTCTTACCTTTCGCTCGTCCACAGAATGAGCGGCACCTGTTCGTCGCAATGTCCCGTGTTTAATGTGTTTAACAAGCCGAGAAAAACGGCGAAAGCCGCAGAGACGCGGTGGAGACGCAGAGTCGCTGCGGTCGCCATCTTTAGAGTCTCTGCAGGTGACAGCGGGTGACGTCGGCCGAGGTCACGTGAGGGGGGATGAAGAAGCACACGCTCCACGTGCTCATCCTCATCCTCACGCTGCAGTAACAAATACTGCGATACATGCAGTACTAGGAGGTACTCTTTCATTTAGTCTACAACGTGTTGAAGCACTAAAGCTCCTGTGTCCTGTGAAGTAACGAAGTACATTTACTCAAGTACTGTACTCACATAGGCTACAATTTTAAAGTACTTGTACTTTAACGTGAGTATTTTCATTTTCTGCTACTTTATACTGCAGAGGGAAATACTGTACTTTTTTTTACTACAGTGGTACATTTATTTAACAGCTATCAGTAGTAAAATATAACTACATTTACTCAAGTACCGTTACTTACATTTAAAAGTACTTGTACTTTAATGTATTTTCGTTTACTTTAAACTTATTCTCCATTACATTTCAGAGGGAAATATTGTACTTTTCACTTCTTTTAACAGCTATCAGTAGTAAAATATAAGTACATTTATTTAGAATTACTATACTTTTTGCAATTTTGAGGTACTTTATGCCTCTACTTTACAAATTACTTTTGAGTATTTTCATTTAATTTTTCTACATGTTTAGTTATTAGTGTAGATTAAGATTTTACTTGCCAAGTATATGAAGAGAACATAAAATATGTATATGTGTAAAATTAAACTTACTAGTGTGTAAATTACTAAACTACAGTATTAAGCAATACTATCCAATTCAATTAAAACTTTTGATATTTCCAAGAGCCAGTAAACATGTTCCATCAACAACTACACGATTAAAGATGTAGAAAAGTTGAGTATTTTATTGGCGTACATTAGGAAAGAGCCAATCACAGTAAGGCCATACATTTATAAAAAAAAAAGACAGATCACAGGTGACAGTGAGCTCTGATAAAATAAGCTATATGATGGGGGGGGGGGGGGGGACTCTGAGGTCGACGGGCTCAATGGAAAACATTTAAAAAATAAATCATCTACAGCATTAAGAAATAATTAGCAAACTTGACTCGATGAGACGGGCGTGGCACACGGAGACGGATATAAAGCTGCAGGGACGCAATAAAAGTAAAACACGGTTATATAATTACCTTTATACTAACGATCATCATCAGCTGTGAGAGCTGACCAGCGCCGACTCCTTCATTAGAGCACGCTGCACACTAACATGTAGTATTAATACACACCGCAGCGTGGTGTGAAGTTGTATGCTACTATCACACCAGACAACAGCGTCGTCATTGTAAGATTCTGCAAATTAAATTTTGTTTTTCATTTTTTCTTTTTTACACCCAGTTCCAACGTTTTTAATATCCCCGCATGTAACTCGGAAAATAAACTGCAGTTCAGGTACAGTTAGGCAATTAAAAACACTGTAGTTATAATCCTTACAGTTTTTATTTCTGGGCAGCATGTTTTCCTGCAACAGACATTCAACGTATTTACATGCTGCAATTATTCCAGCGCTGGATGTAAACGTCTGTCCCATGCAGGAGGAACTCACAGGACACAGCATGAAATCCAGTGTTTACGCTGCCGTTTGTATTTTCATCCCGTTGGATCGTCGGCGTCGCGGTTTTACTGCTCACTCTCCTTCAGTCACGTCACAGCTGCCAGCGCTAAACCGACATTTCTTACAGCCGCTGCTTCATGTTAAAAGCGCTCAAAGTGGCGAAAAACACGAGGCGGCTTTTATTGTGAAGCGGCCAAAAGGAAACACGATGCAGGTTCAGGTCGAGGTTAGTGCGGACAGTGTGAATATGCATCTACGAAACTGTCGTTTTCGGATGGTTTCAAATATTACATGGAAGCAGCTGCAGGCCCTCCAACCCCTCAACAAGGAAACCAGCTCCGTTCACAGCGTCCTGCTGCTGTGTGGAACCAGACGTGATGGTAAAAAAGGCCGATTTCTTTTGTAAAAAAAAAAAAAGAAATCCCACCTGAGTTTGTTTGGCTGTAAACAGACACACCAGCTGTTCTTCTGTTGTAGTTCTGGTAAAAGTAGCCGCGCAACAAGTGTTTGCTGCAGCACTGAACAGCACCTGCACCACGGGAAACTGAAATGTCAAGAAGCTTCAGGGGAAGCTCGTGGCGACTGTCTGCTGCACGAAAGTCTGATGTGCTGAGAGGTGCATCCCACCACCCCCGACCTCCACACTTGAAGGAGACACTACTTCCTGCGTTGGCACTGTAAAATGTGAAGCGTGGAATCATCCGATGGCAGGCTGTGTTGATGGAAGTGAGGCGATAAACACAGCTGAGCAGCTCAAATGAAAATGTCCACACGTCCTGTAGACTGTAGAAAATGAGGTCAGCGACTCGCCGCTGAGAGGTCACAGTCTGTTGTCTGAACTGTCCCCGTTGTGTCCCCAGCAGCAGAATGATGCACTTTGCTATCAAAGAAAAACATGGCGGCTGATTTCTAACATTTACACACGAAAAAACAAAATAAAATAAAATAGGAGATTCTGTTGAATCATCACTTCAAAAGTGTTGTCGATGACATCCGAGTGTGGTTGTTTGGGAGATCCAGCAGAGAGGAGGAAGGAGTAGATACCAACATACAAGTGGTCACAAACAGTGCTGTGTGAGAGTAGCTGGTAGTGAAAGGTGTTACCCTCAGGTTAGGGTCAAAGGTCATCAGCGTTGTTGGCTTTGAGGAGTGTAGCAGGCAAACCAGGGTCGGCTGGGCCTCAGGATTTGGTCCGTATCGGCCCGTGGAGGGCCTCGGCCTGGGCCTTCAGGCTCTGAAACTCCCCCTGGATGAAATCAGTCAGGGTCTTTCTCATTTCCAACTGAAAAGAACATTTAAAAATAGAGAATGTGTTGCACTTTGTTATGTTGTTTTCCAGATGCAAAAAAACACATTTGTTGCACCTGTGGTGCTTCGCCCAATCATCATCGTGAGCAGTAGTAGTAGCCAACCAGAGTCGAAGCCGTTACTAAATTTAATTATTCCCCAACCATTGGGATAGTTGATTCATTGTTTGTCATTTTTCCAAGCAAAACCGCTTCTGAAACATGAGAAATTGCTGATTTTCTTAGTCATATACTTAATTATTTTTGGGTTTTGGACTGCTGGTCGGAAAAAACAAGCAGCATGAAAGCTTCACTTGGGCTCTGAGAAACTAATATCCTAGACAAAACAATCAACTGAGCAAAAAATCATCAAGACTTATTGATAATTAAAATAATCATTAGTTACTGTTACTTTCATTGTGGATTAATTTACCAATTATTTTCTTTATTGATTGATAACTTTACATATCAACAAGTAGCCCATCATAAGTTCCCCAGATTCAGTTTAGTATCACAGAAGACACAAAAAAGAAAAGAAAATATTCACATGAGGTGAATTTGAAATCTTTGCTTAAAAGATGTACTTTAAAGATGAGTCGATTATCAGGATAGTTTTTGCTCGATTGATTATGTAATTGTTTCAGCCTTTTGATAAAACATCAAATAAAAGCTGGAGCTTTTATCCACTTCAGCAAGCAGCGAGATGTGTTTCAATAAAAAAAAACAACCTTCTGAATTAAAGCAGCAGGACTATATTGATATTTTTGACAGCAAAATGTAATGTATCGCTACAAATCTGGCTCAATATAACAATTTATATATCAAAATAAATGATATTCCTGGTAACATAATGAAATATAGCTACATAATTAGCGTATTAAACTACACGGATTGTCCCATTACAGGTACAGCGTCAGCGTCCAGCCCCGAGTGAACACGTGCAACACAGTCCGTCCTCACCTGGCTCTTGTTTTCGGCTCGGAGGGATTCGACGAGGTCTTTCACGCTGAACGGTTTCCCCACCAGGACGGTGATCCTCTGGAAGCAAACCAGCAGTTACAATCACCGACAGCTAATGACAAAACACGCATGATAAACTAAGGAGATGTTACAAACCTGCTCTTACCTTTCCAATCCGAGGAATGTAGGGCGACATGTTTGGCAGGACGTCACTCAAACCTGAGACAAAGTCAGAATGAACACAGGGACAACTACTTCCTCCAGTACACCCCCCCCGACGGAATAATCTGTCTGCTGATTTCAGCCTCTGGTGTTAGCTTTAAAAACCACCTCACAAATATATAGTTTCATGTTCTAAGATAAAAAAAGGATCAGGAATTTCATAGAAGCAGCTTCTCGCTGTAGATTTTAAATCAATCAAACAGGAGGAGACAGTGCATCTGTTGGGGACTAGTTTCAGCGGCGGATGAATCCACATTTGGTGCTGTAGTGAGTGTTTGCAGCAGGACGGAGTGTAAATTAAACTATAGTGTGGCTCAATCCTTTCTTAGTATCACCTGACCGATCCGTTAAATGCAGTTTTAAAAAAAGAGGCACCCTGGACGTACAGGGCTTAAAGTGCCGACCATAATTTGCAATGTTTTTGTTTTAGTTTATTAGCACAAAGGAGGCAATAAAACAAAAACAATGTGCCACAGGAAGTTAGTTGCATTTCCTGCCATGTCTCAAATAAAGGCAGAAAAACGGGCCATAATACAGTCTGAAGAAATGAAAATGAATCAAAAAGTAGTTACCCAACGCTAAAACACCTTTACTCATTGTCTATATATATATATATATATATATATATATATAATTTGTGTAATTATTTGCGGCCACCACCTTCGCTGTAGCAGAAACAGCAGAACATGCGAGATGCCGTCTGTTACTCACCCACGTGCCAGAGCGGCAGGATGATCGGATTAAGGGAGCACTCCGCTATTAGCCGACCGACGCCTGAAACAGGAGCCAGAAATGATCCTCTCGAACCAGAACCAGACATCCGACATTTTCGTCTTTCCCGAGCTCAAAAACATGCGCCGCACTCACCCCACTTCAACCGTATGAATTCTTCAGTCATGTTGATTTTGCCTGTTGCATGACGACGGAGAGAGGAAGTACAAAAATGAAGGCTACAGAAAAAGACAACAAGATGGGTTAAATGCAAAGAGGACAACACACCTTCTGGAAAAATGTGCACCCACTCTCCTCGGTTCAGTCTCTCCAGAACAAAATCCATGCCCTTCTGGTACACACCATCTCCTGCACAAAAGCACAACATATAATGTCAGCCATTCATTGAACAGACAGTAAGTGAAGGTCGGGGGTTAATACTCCGAGACCCACCTCTGCAGACAGGAACGCACTTTCCACGGCTGAAGAACCGCGAGTGCAGCTCTCTTGTGAAACAGATGTCAGACGCTGTTGGAGTCCTGACAAAAATTACAGGTTAATTAAAAAAACAAAAACGAAATTTAATTGCTACAAACGAGTGAACGTGGAAATCCTCACCACCGCATCTTGTTGAAGTTCCACAAATGGCCGAGCTTCAGCACACCTGTCGCAAACGGACGCGATTACAGACGTCATTACGTCACCGACTTCTGAAAGTGGTCTGCGATTTCAGATTGTGCACCTGTCCTTACCCCAGATGTGCGGGTCATCCATACAAGACTGGTGATTGGACAGCGTGATGAGGGGTCTGTCCGAGGGCCTCTGGTCAATCAGGTCAAACAACACCTTGTGGTTGTGGACCGTCAAGTAGTTCATGTACTCTGGAGATGGAGAGACGTATGTGTTAGTTTGGTTAGCAAATGAGAAAACACTTGTTGGTATTGTGATGGTATATGACGGAGTGTGTGTGTGTGTGTGTGTGTGTGTATGCCGATCAGCCGTAACATCCAGACAGCACAGCGCCCTCAGCTGAGGTATTTATTTATAGGGATTGTCTGTCTAGTGCTTTTCAGCAGTTTGAGCTACAGAAGCTCTTCTGTTGGCTCGGACCACACGGTCCGGCCTTCGCTCCCCACGACCATCAATGAGCCTTGGCCGCCCGTGACCCTGTCTCCGGTTCAGTGGTTCTCCTTCCTTGGACCACTTCTGGTAGGTGCTGCCCCCTGCAGACCAGAACACCCCACAACAGCTGCAGTGTTGGAGATGCTCTGACCCAGTCGTCCAGCCGTCACAGTTCGGTTCCTTGTCAAAGTCGCTCACATCCTTCCGCTGCCCATTTTTCCTGCTTCAACACATCAACTTGGGGAGACAAAATGTTCACTTGCTGCCTCTCATGACAGGCGCCATGGTAACCAGATAATCA
>JAVQJF010019446.1:0-10647 GCA_036023855.1 Gadopsis marmoratus | reverse complement strand
AAAATGGTTTTACTTGTGTGTGGGTACTGAATTTCTTTATAGTTTAGCATAGGTTACACAAAGATTTTTAAAGTAATGACACTACACATAGTCTTATGATTTCAGATAATGCACATTTTTATTTAAAGACAAAATGGTTGCTGGATTGGGCGTGTACTTTTTTGCAAACGTATTGTCCGACTGTTATGTTGAAAGTAATACTCACCTTTTTTTCTTTGTTCACTGAGCTTGGCAAAGGACCAGACTGTGGGGGAGAAGGGCCTGTTAAAGCCGCAGACAGGAAGTGGAAGAAACCATCCGCGAGTGGGAAGAATGGGGGAAGAAGAGACTATGGGGAAGAAAAATATGTTTTTCTACTGTTGTCATATTAGTTAGGAGTTGATGGTGTGATATAGAGCATAGTCAGGGGGATAATTGTGGTTGGGTTACTTTTGATTAATTTATGGGGTTGTTTGTTTAAGTCTAATATATAGAGGAACCTTATGTGTCAATATAGGTTGACCCATGTGGTTATATACCCGTCCTTTTGTGTCTTGGGGTGATTATTTTCTTTTGGTTAAGTAAGTGGTTCTTTTCTTTGGTTTTAGGCGTTTAGTGGCTTTTGTTTCTTTTGGTAAATCCTGGGATTGTTGAGTTTGATATATTTTGTTTTTGGTTGTAATTTTATATGTTTATTAAAATTAGGATTATTTCTTTTTACACCTTTGTCCTGTGCCTTACTGCTCAGTTATGCAACATATAAATCACTGATTGCAGTATCACAGGTAAAAAGTAGCTGAACCTCATTGTTAAAATTTCCATTAGACTTGATCTTTTGTCACAGCATTTTACAAACACAAGCGTCATAAAAGGAAATTGCTATATTCCTATGATTTGGTATGCCTACTGTGATTTAGATAATCACATGTTATAGGTAGAAACTGACTTTCAAATGTGCTGCATTGACAAGATATTCTTTACAGCTGAATGTGGTTTATTTGCAACCTATGTTTCAAATGTCATATTGTTATTTTGCCAAGACTATGAAATCAATTATCAAATCTGGGACCCCATACATATGGATGCCTGGAGGGACAAGATATACGGTGTCTATTTGATTAAAGACAAAGGAGCCAGTACAGCAGAATGACAGCCAAAGCTCTGTGGGTTTACACTGCATAAAGCTCATCCTGAGGGACCAACATCTAGTTGGAATTTCAAGCAGTACCATCGCTGCTGGAAAACTGACGAGATGGGAGCTTTTTCAGGTCACTTACATATTCAGTCTAGGAGATACAGATTGGGCAGTTCTTGTTTGTGGTGAATACCACATCTATTGTCTATTGTCTATTGTCTTCTACCCATCGTCATGAAGAAGCATGACAAAGTAAGAAACGGAAAATCTACCAAGCCTGGGTACACTTCTTTGGGAAATGAATGTGATTGCAAAGTAGGCACTTAGAGCAATTATTCCAACTGATTCAAACAAGAAAACCCTCTTAACATATGCATGCAACACTTTGTCCTGTGTCTAAATCATGCAGTAGTTGCATCAGTCGAATCACAAAACAGACATGTGATTTGGAAGTGTAATTGGAAACCACAATTACAAACACTGAAAAAAAAAAGTTTAATCAACTTGGCTACAATGGATAGAATGACTGACTGAAATGAGACTTATACTATCAAACATTATCAGTCAAGCAGCCAGTCTTTTGTAGAGGCCATATATCTGAGATCAGAACTTAGAATTAAATACATGTCATTACCCCATCATTTGACTAGTTATAATTCTATGTAATCATATTAGCTTGTATTGGGTGTATGTTGAGTACAGAGACAGACACGTAAGCGCACCTGAAAAGATGCTGAGGGTGCAGCCTGTGAGGCAAACACAAAGCACTGAGAGGTCAGAGAAAAGAACTGTGCGGAGTTGTGCACATAGGAGTTGAGTGTCAAGTCTGCCCTGCTCACAGAGATCTAGTCTGCGTGCACTCGCTTGACTTGCTTTCTGCTCTCTCTCAAAACATTATTGATGAGAATGATTGAAGGGCTTTTTATCAAATTAGTGCACTTGTTTTTGTTACTATTATTAATGATTAGCTCGGTTGATCAAATTCACGAGGAACCGCTTCACGGCTGGCTGCAACTCAGGATCCTAATGCTACTACTTCTCCCGTAAGTAGTTACAGTAAATGTAGGTGGTTTTTAACATGCTTTGGATGATTGGTGAATTTTAATTAGAACAAGTACAGGTGTCGGCGGTCTTAACACCGTTAGAGACAGACCACTCTGTAGCTCCCATAACTTAGATGACATGACATGACAGTAAACCCTGAAATTTTCTTAGTCCAAATAGAGTCTATATATCTAAATGTTTCTCATGTGGCCTTTTAGGTCTTATATCTGCATGCTCAACATCTACCCTGTGCACATGTGACTATCAACTGTGTGCTAAACCTTAAGAAAAATGACTAAAATTCACATACTGTACAAAATGTGTTTTTAAGAATAATTTTGTGTAAAGGTTTCTGAAGTTATTACTTATGTTAAAACATTCAGTCATTGCTTTTTTCAGATGATATTTAGAAGAAATGTCTGTGAGGTTTACAGTGTAACTGATTTCAAATGTGACAAGCGGTCTTATCTCTCGTAATCTTGGTCCGTGGCTGGTAGGTTCCCATTGCCCTGCGAAATTAAACAGAAAGAGGTATCTCTTGTTAATTACTGTTGCTCTGAATCTCCACCTTGGGTCCCCTGGCTGGTACTCCTCTTCCATTCATTTCATTTTTTTATTTATATAGTGCCATATCACAACAAGGTTATCTCATAGCACTTCACATAGAGCACGTCTCTATGTACAGAAACCCAGCCATTCCCACCATGAGCAAGCACTTGGTGACAGTGGCAAGGAAAAACTCACTGAGTTGCAATAGTCCAGCCTTGAGGTAACATATGTGTGGACTAAATTTTCTGCATCTTTATGGGACAGGATGTGCCTGATTTTTGCTATGTTACGTAGGTGAAAATAGGCAGTCCTTGAAGTTTGTTTTATGTGAGAGTTAAAGGACATATTCTGATCAAAGATAACTCCAAGATTCTTTACGGTGGAGCTGGAGGCCAGGGCAATGGGTAACTATATCTTTTAGATAATGTGTTCGGACGTGTTCGGGACCAAGCACAATAACTTCAGTTTTGTCTGAGTTTAACATTAGAAAATTGCAGGTCATCCCCATTTTTATGTCCTCGAGGCATGCTTGAAGTTTAACTAATTGATTGGTTTCATCATTGACAAATATAATTGGGTACCATCTGCATAACAATGGAAATTTAGGAGTGTCTCCTAATAATTTTGCCTAGAGGAGGCGTATACAAGGTGAATGGAATTGGTCCAAGCATAGAAACTTGTAGAACTCTGTGATTAACTTTGGCGTACATGGACAATTCATCATTAACTGATTGGCGACTGCATTCTCAAGGATCTTAGACAGAATGGGAGGGTTAGATATACTGTAAGTCTATAGTTTGATAAAACCCCTGGATCAAGAGTGGGCTTTTTAAGAAGAGGTGAAATTACAGCTACTTTATAAGGTTTTTGTCATTTTTGACAATCAAAGTATGTACAGACACAATGTAGAGCATCAAACATATCAATGCATATGATTTTAGATGCATCATAATTAAATATTGTGTTGGAAAGCAATTTAATTGTTTTGTGGATATAGTCATCCATCATATACCAACCTGGGGAAATGCTGATTATTTACATGTGATTTTCTGGTTCGGAAGAGTCACTCTTGAATGTAGGAGGAAACCAATCAGGTGTGAGGAATTGGTCTGGGGACTTAATTTTATTGCGGTCTTGACTTAAGGGCTGGTATTGCACCATCTGATGTGAGACAGATTTGTCTATTGCCCTAATGATTAGGAACCTTAAACAAGGATTGACACATCAACCATAAGCTGCCAAAATCACTATGGCAATAATAATGACAGAATCAAAGTTTTTCAACTATCCGAACATTCCATCCCCTACGCCTGGGTTTGTTGCCAAATCCTCCCTCAAAGATTTCATTTTGCTCTGGTTACGGAACCATCCGGAGCTGTGTGTTACAGTAATAGTTAAGTTAAGTAATTTTCCATTACAGTCCCAGGCAGTATCCCTTCCAGGATGCAACTCCAAGAATGCCGGTTACTCAGAGCTGCTGTTTGGTGCATAAGCACATACAACAGTCAGAACCTTCCTTTCTCTTCCTCACACCTTTCAGTCGCATTGAGGAGACCCTCTTGTTCCCCGGGAAAAACTTCAACACAGTGGCGCTCAGCCATGGGCCTGCGAGTATCCCCACACCCACCCGGCACTGTATGTAAACAGCCTTTCTATCTTCACTGACATACTATATATCATTAAATACGACTGTGTTTTTTAAAAATGTGTTTATCCAGCAGAAGAATATATGATCAAATATGTGTGGTCGGAGGTAACTCTCCTTACATTTACCTCTATCAGTGTATTGAGAATCCACTACACTAACACCAAATACATTAAACACTATAAAAAATGTATAGTGAATAACAAGTGGATGTTATACCAATAGCAGCAACACCCAGGTTTTTCATACTTTAAAATGCTCTGTGTTGTGCCTCCTCCTATTTTGTAAATAAGAACAAGACAATCCCTTGAAATCCTTGTGTGAGTTCCAGGTTGTGAATGAAAAAAATGCCAGACACAAAAGCCCAGCTTCTGTCACCATGCGCATACTGGCATAAAGATGACGGAGAGAAGAACAAAGCTAGCACCCCCCTTACACACACATTATTTAGCCTGGCGCATTATGAATCTATTACCAATCCTTTTATAGCATGCTCAAGAAGAATAGACTTATGTGATAATGTGCTGAAAGGCTATCGCCCTGAAGCAGATGCCCAGCTTTGGTGTGGGAGTGAGTCCCTTGACAAGGCTTCCACAAGATGGGTGACATCAACGGTCTGGGGACAGCCATGGAATCAGAACTGTATAGATGCTGCTTTGCTGGCTTCCCTGTGGCACTGCTATATGCACGTCCAGGGGCCTTTCATCAGCAAGGTTAAGACAATACCCAAGCAACTTCATGGAGCATCCAGGAAAGGGCAAATAAATGTGACTGTAAACATGAACAAAGAGAGATGCGATCAAACACCTGCTGTGGCAGACGATTGCCTTTGAAAATGAGTCAGTGGTGGACAGTAACATGTGCATGTACTGGTATTGCACTCTGTACTGAGATATTTGAGATTTCCAATTTTATGTTGCTTTATACTTCTACTCCACTACATTTCAGAGAGAAATAATTAACTTTTTACTCTGCCACGTTTATTTGAGTTCTGTCATGTATTTCTTTAATATACAAAACATTATAATAATAATTGGACCCCTAAGGTTGTTTATTGGTCAATCATGATACACATATGCACATGTGCAGAGAGCAATGCTCAAACACATACAATCGCGTTTCACGTTGAAATTTATTTTCTGCACCACATCTTTAAAGCATTAAAATGCTGCTTACATGTTACATGGCCCATTTCAGTCAAATATCAAATCTTCCACTAAGAATCTTGGTATCATCTTTGAGCAGTATATGACTTTTCTCCATCATGTTACTAGACTGGTCCGATCCTGCTTTCTTCAGCTAATAAATATCTAAAAAAATAAGACCTATCTTATTTTCTACATATCATAAACATTTAATTCACACTTTCATTTTCTCCCATCTAGAGTATTGTAATTCCCCCTACACTTGACTCAGTCAAGCTCCTCATTTACAACTGGTTCTAAATGCACCTGTCAGACTATTAACTAAAAGTAGTCATCGATCCCACATTACCCCTGTTCTGGCCACCCTCCTTCAGCTTCCTGTAAAATTCAGAATAAACTACAAGATCCTGTTGATTACATAAGGTGCAACACTTTTATATATGGCACAGGCACTTTTACCTTTTGTTACCAGACTAAAATTTGGTTGTGAAAACTGAGGTTGTTCAAATTCAGGTTGGCTTTGCGAGGCTACTTGACATCTGTGTGAAGTGGAATTGGTGACGTGTCTGCAACGACAGCTTGTCAACATCCACAGCCTTCAGTGTCTCGGGGTGAATCTCGGTATCTCTGGCACCATGCCACTTCAGAGCATTTTAACTACCTCAGTGACCTCTGCCAGCGAAATGGGCAGCCAATTCCCCTCAGTCCTCCATCTTGATAGGCTGTCTGCTGGATTCATGAGTTCCTCAAAAATGGTCCACTTCCCCTGACTTGCAAAGCCAGACTATCTCTTTTTGGTAGGAGATGTTAGTCTGGAAAACATCCACTTGAGAATCAATTGAGTCTTGTAAAAGAATCAATACATTATGAGGAAATGGCATGTTTGGCTCCATGCAACTGCTAGTTATGTTTCCTATAACCATTCTTTGGATATACATCACTATTATCGTGGTCTTTTCATTTCATGGCCAGTTTAACATTCTGTGGCCCTTTTGGTTGATGAAGCCCTCATAAAACTATACAATGCTAAGTAGTCAATTTGAAAATTTAATTGGTTTTTCTAGAGATGTTGACATTTGAGAGGTACTTGTCACTCAACAGTGACAATAAATGGTGGACTCGGGACAAATCAAATGTGCAATAAAACCCCCCAAAAACAAACAGTCAATCACATTAATGGCACTTTTCATAAAGCATTCAGAAGAAACTATTTATAAATGGTTAAGAAATAATTTACAATTTTTTTTATAGATTTGTTTGAATTGTTAGAACAGCTTTTAGGTTGCCAGGTTGTGATTCCTTCTCACTTTTCTTATAAGCCATCAGGTCTGCAGTTGTAAATGCTAATAAGTTGATGCATAACAAGGGTCACAGATTTCTCTCTTTCTATTAAGCAAACAGCAAAAATCATCTGTGAATATGAATGTTTATAATACTTCTTCTTACAACGAGCCCTCAAGTCTTTAATTGTAAATGTTAATGAGTTGTTAATTAATGGATTTTGGTCCAGATGCTCTGCAGCACTTATACAGAAGGTCGGGTGGGGAGGGGGGCCAAACGCTCCATTGGAGTCGTCGAACTGATGAACTAAAGGATATAGCGATGCTGGAGCAGGAAGAAAACTCACTAGAGAGATTTTTCACCACCTGACAAAACAAAATGTGTTCTCAGTGCTCTTAAATAATCTATAAAACACTAATTTACATTAATAAAACCTTTTATAAAGGGTGCCTTATTAGAAAGTGGTACCAGGTTAATCCCCTATATACTGTAACCTTACCTACAACCTTGTGTGTTGTATTATTAAAATGTGAGGCTACTTATGTCTGCATCTCTCTCCTCTTCCTCACTAATTTCCTAAAGTGTTTTTCTGTCTTGTTTTCCAGTTCAGACAGTGTGCACTTACGTGCACTCATATCATGTTCATTACCGGCCACCCACTCCTTTATCAATAAGCCGGTTGCAGATTCCCCGGAGAAAGGGCTTTGCAGAATCACAGAGCCCGAGGCGGTAATGCTGATGTGACGAGTTCACATCAAGTCAGAAGAGGAATTTTCTGCCAGAAAATCCCTCAAACTGGCACGTCTGCTCTTTTCTAAGAGGAATCAGACAGGAATGATAACATGTAAAATAAATGAGATAAAATAACCTGCAGGAAGTTTTATAGTTTTTCCATTCCAGAAGGGAAAACGTAGACATTTCATGCAAAAACAAGCAAATATTTGCATACAATTCAAATTGAAAAGGTTGATGGAATCACTGTGAACTTGCCACCACATTGGCTGGGTGGAAAGAGAGCTGTGCGAAGGGAGGGGGAGACTATGGAAAGCCCTTTGAGCATTTATTACATATCCTTGCTATCACAGAAATCTTAGATTAAAGTCAAAATTCTGAGACACTTCTTTTCAGAATGCATGTAGACAGAGATATCTGTCTACAATTTCTATTCTCATTCAACAAACATGCTGTGAAAAACACTTGAGTGGTGCATTGAACTGTTTAGTGTTAGGTATTACCCTGATTACTTTATTTTTTATTGGCGCTGAGATGAATGATCGGTTTATAAAATGATTGTGTTTGTCGCCCGTGATGCTGGGAATGTTACCCTTTGTTCCAGTTAAAATCTCCGTGCCTGGGGTCATGAAGCGGCAAATGCTGCATGTCCCGAAATGCACAGATCTGCGAGGGGCCTGTTCCTCAATGCATGCAATAATAATTATTATTATTGTCTGTTTTGATGTGAATAATCAGCCAGGGCTACTGCAGGAACAGGAAAGCTGCCATTCAATGACATTTAGTTTATTCTGTTTATTTCGGAAGAGTTCTGTATCACCTGACTAATATAATGTAACCTAATGAATAATTTAATCATTCATCAATCAATCATTTAATAAAACATAATATTCTTTTCATGGTAAGCTGCTAAAATCACCCTGTTATGCTTCTAAATAGTTTAGCTTATCATAATTCTGAGCTGGCAGTGTCCAGTGAGGATTTTTTTTATGTGAAATAATGGATCCGGATCTTGAATGTTCGGACTCAGAAGGGACAGTTCACAAGTTAAAACTCATACACCACACCCATGAGTGGAGGCCACCACTAGCACTAGAAACAGGAATGAAACTCTATAAAAAATATACTCCCTGTATAAAAATCACACCAAATGACACCAAAATGTGTACTAGTAGGACTAGTAGGTGACAGCACTAGTAGAGTGCTATGTAATAAATGCTCAAATGGCTTTCCATAGGCTCATACTAGTACTACTAGTGGACTGTATGCAAATGAAGCAGGCACGATAATGACAAAATGCTGTGTCCTGATAGGTTGGCACTCAAGAGCCAATAGAAGGCCTCAATTCACACTTATGCTCCACCTTCTGATTTGCATTTTGTGCTACTTGTACTACTAGTAAACACTTTGGTGCTAGTAGAGATTTTGGAGTCTACTAGTACTACTAGTACGCCATTTGGTGTTACTAGTGAAGTCCAGATGTCAACTAGTGCGTCAAAAAGCCAACTAGTCAGGAATTTTGTCCTACTAGTGGCCACCACGCTACCTTCTGAGCCACAGCCGCCCCTAATAAAAGAAGTTGGTAAAACGCTTGCATTGCTTTAATAAAGTATTGCAATATTCGTTTATTACATTACTGATAGGTTTTGGAGAAGCTCCTCATATGCTTATGCAGCTGAGGACATGAGGAACCCATAATCATGTGGTCGTTCTTAAAGTGGCAATAGACAGCGTTTCTGTCCCTAGCGTTTCCAAGATGGCGCCGCTGTCACAAAGTCAAGTGGATAGCTTTCCGTTCGTTATCTGGCTTCACTGAGCAGAACAACTGCGATCACGCTAATCGGTCACACGACGCTGGTTATCATGTTTATCAGGGTTTGCTAATCTAGCCATGAACGCATTCACAAAAGGGAAGGGCTTTGCATAATCTGACCAATCACAAACACAAACATGAGCAGCGTGCCTTTAATCATTCCCTTATAATGGTGGACTGTAGGTGGGGAGATAAGGTAGATAAAAGTGAAACCTATTATAAGAATATGGTCCTCCATAGGTTTTCTCCCTCCTGGAACAAACTTTATTCAGAGTAGTAACAGTGAAATTAAAATTCCTAACTTGCTGGAGGTGCTACTGGCACAGTTGTATAACAATATCTAATAAGCAATATTTTGTTTTGTGCAGAAACACAAGCACAGGCAAATAGGACAGCTGGACTTTGGAGAGTTAAACTCTTCCTGTTGCCATATCAAGTTGTCCTTCCACCTCATTCTGAATGCATTAAACTAACCACAAAATTCTTAGGTAATGTACACACTGTATTGATTTTCACTGTAAGCATGCAATTGAAGTTTATTTATTTGTGTGCAATGTAGTGCAATGTAGAAAACAACAAAAGACAATCATTGTGCTCCACCTCATGAGGTAGCTCTTCTGCATATAACACAACTATTGACATTGTGTGTCAAATACCTCAAAGTATGTTGTTCATGGCCTATAAAGGCACAATAAGTATTTGGATCAAAGTCAATAGTTAATAACACAAAAGAAAAGATTGCGTAAGTATATGTATATTGCATTGACAAAATAATTTTTCTTATTATTTTCCAGGGATCCTGAGTCATGATTTGCCAGGGCAGTCTCAAAGACAAGTTCTGTACAGCTTTCTTGGACTCTCCCAGAGTTTAATAATTACATCTGCCAAAGCTTTCCCCACAGTTAGCCTAAATGTAATTGGATTTCAACTTGCAAGAGCTGGTAAATCCAGGGTTCTGACTAAAGTTCAGGCAAATACACTGAAGGAGCTGAAGACAGCAATTGGCAGAAGTAGGCTTTACATCATCCCTCAGACCAATATTACACTACCATTACAGCTGAGTTTTTGTTGTTGGTTTGGGACAACAGTCCTTTTGAATATTACTACATTTATAAGTGGTAAATGGACTCTTTCTTATATAGAGCTTTTCAACCGAAACGGTTCCCAAAGCGCTGTAACAGTAATCTAAGTTTGAACAGTAGTCTAATTCACCCATTCACACACCGATGGGGACACAGTTGCCATGCTGGCCTCCACCGGGGGCAACTTGGGGTTCAGTGTCTTGTCCAGGGACACTTCGACGTGTGGGCAGCGGGAGCTGGGA